>VXAA01003888.1:4674-24279 GCA_013399115.1 Anseranas semipalmata | reverse complement strand
CGCGGTGGAGCCCGGAGGGCGGGGGCGCTGCGTGCGCCCGGGGCTGGGCAGCGCGCTCGGCTCCGCAGCCCGGGGCGGCCGGCGAACAGCCGGGGGTTGCCCGGCGGGGCCAGAGCGGTTCTTTGCCTTCGTGGCGTCTCGCAGTGCGTGCGCGGAGTTCCGTTTCTGCAAACTTTTAAAACTAAGGGGTGTAATTTCTGCACTGCTAGCACTTACCAGCCAAATTATCGTGAAGAATATCAGCAAGGCAAATGATGAAAGAGACCATTTTTCTCCCCCAGATTTGACTCCAGCATACCTCAGGAGCCATTAAAAACCTGAAACTCCTTCACTCCCAGCACAGCAGCTTGTAAGAAAGACGATCCAGCTGGCTATGCTGCCTCTCTGCAGAATTACTCTGAATTTTCTGCTTACTTCCAAATGCAAGAAGCTTAAAGTGATTAAAGCCATTCCTGTGAATTATTTAGTTATTCAGTGGGATGCTAAAGGCTTTACTGTAACTTTTTATCAAACAGACTTGCTTTAAAATATTGATCACAACAGATGTTACACCTTGCTGAATACTGAACTGGGATTTATAAAACCCACCCACTGTTTTTTTTTTTTTGTGACTGAGTATGCTATTGTACTAATGGTGGGTATGGGCAGAGTGTTCCCACTTCAGGGAGACTGCAGCAAAGATGCTTCTAGAAAAAAAAAGAAAATAGTATTACCGGACAGGCTAACACCTTCATCATGTGCAGTGCTGGAGGCGTGGGAGCAGAGACCTGGCATCACACCAAGTCAGGCATAACATGGTAAAATATTCCAAAAAGATAAGAAATAAAAGGAACTTTAGCTTCTTTTTATGTCCGTAGATACCTGTAGCAAGGAAATGATGTCTCATTTTCTTGGCAGTGGTCAGATATTGTCTCCTTGGAGATCACACATGTAACAAATCCTGCAGTGGGCAAGAGACAAAAAGGCCAGGAGAGGAAAGAGAAGAGCAATAAAAATAAGAGGCCACAGGGTCTAGGAAGCAGGAATTTAAAGACACCAGGTGTTAACTCCTGCCTCTGCCAATGAGTCACTCACTATGTGACCACAAGTAAGTCATTTAATCAATGTATGCCTCATTCTTGATCTAGAACAGGAAGAACATTCAAAAGGAGATTGCATTACTCAACTGATTAGTCAACACAAACCAGAGGACTGTATGACCCTTGCAAAATTAATTGAGGGGCAGTAATAGAGAATACTTCGCAGGTGTTTCTGTTTCCAGCACTGATGCTGCCATGCTCCAAGTACCCCTGCCAACAGTGTTGGGGTAGGAGGAATACAACCACATTATTCTGAGACACAAAACTGACTGAATAAAAAATAAGTTTAAGAAAACAACATATTCACATAAAGACTGCAATTTTAACTGACCCTGTGCTGTTAGGAAAATTGGATCTGGGTCGATACCTCATTAGGGTTTACATTCAATCCACCCCCACCTAAAGCCCTTGGGAGAAAACTTTGTTGCTCATCTCACATTCCTGGTCTGAAAGCAAAAGTTCTTCCTTGTTCTGGTTTTACATAACCCTAGGGGATTTTTTTTTCCTGACATGTTCTAAAGACAATAATGTTAAAGAAGCCAGGGAAAACATGGCCCAAGCCACGCTGGGCCATACCAGCCCAGTAAGAGATTTGTTGCAAAAGAATTGCCAAGTCTAAAAGTGGGACAGTTGGCCCTGTGAGGGATATTGGAGCCAGGCAAGTGTGCTTTATAGAAAGGAAATGTGGCTAGCCCATGTTACAAGGAGAGTTCAGCAGCAGAACAGCTTGCAGGGCTGTCCTTGGCAGTGGAAATTGTCTTCCACCCTACGGGGAACATCAAGAAGCAGCTCACCAGGGCAGGTGGAAAAGCAGCTTTATCTGCTTGTTCAAACACAGCTGCTTTCCCTGCCATGCGGGGCTCCTTCCCTCTCGCTCATTTTCCCTTGCTTGATTAAGTTGCGCTATGATGGAGCTGCTGCTGACCCAGTTCCCAGAGGCCCTGCTGCTCCCTTCGTTAACACTGATGGACGGAGGATGTCAGCAGATGGATCATCCCTTCCAAGCGACAAAGGGAAGGAAGCTTATTCTCACTTCTACTCTGGATAGTGCCTGGGATAGTTCATCGCTGTCCATTATGGTCTCTAACACAGGCTGATCCACCCATCTGTGGAATGGGGAACGCTGTCCAATATGAGTCCCTTCTTAAACTTTATTTTGCTTTCAGTTTCCGCCTCGACAAAAAATAGTTAAATAAATAAATAGATCATTATGTAGCCTGGAGAGTTTTTACCACGGTTTAAAATAGGATTTGCCCTATTCCCTATATGTATCCATCTCTGTATCTATCCATCCATCACCTGATGATTTACATGTACATTGCAAATGCATTAGGAGAGCAGTATTTTCTTTGTTCTGTGTTTGTGCAGCCCCTTGCACATTACATCCCTTGTGCAGGACCTGGACTCTTGTGCATTGCAGCAGTAAGGACATCAGCAGAGCTATCAGTATGCAGGACAAAAAAAAAAAAAAAAAAGGTTCTGGTTTAAAGCATCTGATTTTAGTTTCCATTGTGACAGCCAAGACTGTAAAAGCATAAAAGGAAAGTAGCCAACCAAGTGATCTGATTTCTTGGAGCTGATTTCTACAGATATGTGAAGGCCACAGGAGAGTTGGCTGCCAACTCATTCAAACCCTTCTTAGAAGCTATCACAAGAGATGCTGTTTGCATTTTTCTGTTTCAGCAAGAAGTACCACAAGTTCACAAGAAGTACCACTAGTTCACATGAGTTTTCCAGAGTATGACACAAAGCAACAGAAATGACAATGCTTGTTCAAAACAAAGCAAAGGTCAGTATTTCCACATATGCTTTTGCTGCTGTGAGCAGGTACCAACTTGAAAATCAATTCCAGCAGGAGTCTGTTCTGTTGATGGCTGGCCTGCTGCTTTTCCTATCTCATGCCCAGAGCTGAGAAGCATGCAAGGGCACACATTTCCAGGCTTTGCTGGTGAGAGTTTTAGCACAGGTGGGCCTAAACAGGCTATGCCCTGCTGGGCATAGAGGAGCACAGGAGTCATTCCAGGTGCACAAGCAGCTTTGTTCTCAGCTTTTAAATGCCAGCAGGGAAGCAGAGAAACCCTCAGAAACTTTAATGTTTTCAAAGAAAAGCTGGGACAAATAATCAAGCTTCCTACCACTAACAAATCCAATAGAAGCAGCAAAACTCCAAAACCAGGAAACACGGCAAGATGTTGAGGCCTTCTGGGATAGGTGATAGTCGGACTGAGCTCCCAGTTAGTAGCTACATTAAAATCTTTCAACCCTTTCTTCCTACCCAATCATCCTATTTCTGGGGATACCCTCCCTCATGAAATGATGCTTCAGCATCCTTTGAAACAGGCTGTTTCATTTTCAACAGTAGTTATATTCAGATGCAAGCTCTAGATTTCCTCTCAGGCTGCTGCTCTGGCTGAGTAGCAGCACTTGCTCCCAAGCCCCGCCTGCCTGAAGCAGACAGAAAGTGCAGCAGAGGGGAGGACCAACACGAAACCAAAGAGACTGAACTGCCCCATGCTATTCTTAACTAACTCTCCCTTTCAAACTGTCCATTATGCTTGTGCCTCGCTGCTCAGGCAGAATAGGGGCAAGCTGGCTGCACGCCAAGGCCAAAGCAACCGCTGTGTTCTTGTGTTCAGGGCACTTATCTGATTCTGTAGTTTGCGGAATGTTTTCCCATCCCAGATCCTTCCCGCTCTGTGTGGCAGATAGGAAAAAAAAAGCCTCCAACACAGGAAAAGCACGGAACACATGCAAGAACACCTGGCTGTCTCTGAGGATTTACCCTACCTGGATATTCCGCTGAAGCCATTCACCTAAGAATTTAATTCTTGTTTCATTCAATTGTTTAGCTCCCTTCCTCATGTGCTGACAGTAGGAAATCTCTGAAGCATCTCAGCCCTTCATCCCATCCAAGGCCCCGAGGATGCTTCTATCCCAGTCCTGCCTGACCCAGCTCTCCACAAACGAGCTCAGTGCACACAGGTCTTCCCCTAACACAGGTCAACGACATGTGTTGCACAAGCTTGTTAGGGTCCTCTTCCTCAGAGCTGCTCGAACCAGAGCAGAAACGGATATGAGCTGACTGCTGCTGATAAAAAGCTGAGCATTTATTTATCTACTAGAAAAGCTGCATTAGGTCAAAACAAAGACCTGTCTCCCCCAGTATCTGTGTTCAATAGTGGCTAATAGCAGATGCCCAGGCGGGAGTATAAGTTGTACAGTGGTATTTCCCCAGAATGCCCTCATACCTTCTGGTAAATTCGCCTCCAGGATTTCTTAATAGGTGGTGCCGATGCCTCAGTCAATGCGTCTTATACAAATTTTCTCCCATCCTCCTCCAAACCCATGTGAGCTTCTAGCATCCCCAGCCTCTCACAGCCGAATGCCATGCTACGCAAGGCACAAAGTTGTTTTGAACCTACCATCAGTTAATTTAATTGGAAATCCTAGTTCTTGTATTGGAAGAGACGGGGAATAATCAATTCTCATTTACTTTCTCAAGGCCACTTGGGATTTTATAGATCTCCATTGAATGCTCCCTTAATCACCTCTCTTGCATGCGGAAGAACCACCCTGCCAGAAGGGGCTGCCTGGGCAATGGTTTGAGTTGGGAGAGAGGCACCAGCAGCCCAGGCTCTGCCTCAGCATCTCTGCCATCGTGGTCTCCTTGCCACTAGTTGTGTTTCTAGCACCCAGTTCCTTCCCCGCTCACCTCACAGGTCCTGCCTCTCTCAAGTCTTTCTTTAGGTCAGCTAACCTTTAATGACAAAAGAAATCACTGCTGCAGATGGGGTCTTGCTTTCCCATGCACCCACTCACAATATGAATTCACACAGTTAAGGCCAAGATGAAAACAAATTCACACAGGCAGATGATAAGGGCTTAGTGCTGAGAAAAAAAAAAAAAATCTCATGTGTGAAAATATCCTAATGTAAGAAGTTTTTTTTTTCTTTCTTTTCAGAAACTCGGAATAATAATTGTAAAAACTAGAGGAACTGACTGATTTACTTTCACACCTGCTCCTGCGTTCTTAAAATGCCCGTCTGCCTGCTTATCCTAGGCACCCTGTACAGAAAGCTGTAATTAAAAAAGTGTTGGGGGGTCAGGAAAGGGAGGAGGACTAAGCATTGAGTCTTAAAAAAGGCTTATTTGAGAAAGGATTCAGGTGGAATTTTATCAAGACCAGTACGCAAAGAATACATCTGCAGGGATCCTAATGCCACTTTACTTGGAGGAGATTCAGACTCTGCACTGCGATTCTCTCCTTTGCAGTGTCCTTTGAGATCTTAGAATAGAAGTGAAAAGACCTTTGAATGGCATTCTCCTTCTCCCCTTCTGTACGCATCTGCTATTTTTTAGCACGCAGAGACATGGGCTAAGAGTTGCTACCAAGCACGATTCAGAGATACCGCTGCTTGCCATCTGAAGAAATCAGGCCGTAGGCCCATGTGACCTGAGATGCTAGCTCTTGCTGTAGTAGAGAACATTAAACCAAACAGCCCTAAACTGCACCTGCGAGCAAAGCCCACCCAGCAGCAGTCCTGTAGCCTGACAAAGGGATGGGATCTCGTTAGGACTGAAGGGGATTTTGGTCAGCACACCTGTGGGCTGTTGATCCAGGGACCAAAAAGCATCTTAATCAGAAAAAAAAAAAATCCCTTCTTGTTGGACCCAGACTTTTCTGTGTGCTTAGGAGGCCAGCAACTGCTGCACACCTCTTCAGACATGCCTTTGACACCTTTGTACGACTCATGGTCCCCTGGCTGCAAAGAGGAGAACCACATCAGCTTTCCAGATGGAGCGTACAGAGGGCACTAGCGGAGGACAGCAGTCTTCCCCAAACTTCTGCCATATGACCAGCTAGCTCCCAAGTACCTGTTTTCCAGCTCACAAGTTTTGTTCCCAAGACACAGATTCTCAAGGTACTGCCGAGAGAATCCCCATCACAGCAGAGCAGTTACGGCCGTGCCTTTATCACAATAGCAAACACCTTCTTGGATTTAAACCTCAAGAGCATTTGCCCTTGATAAAGGCTTCATCTCAGCGCAACAAAGTCAGTCCCTCAGCTCAGACTCCAACACATGGGAAGTGTGATCTGCTTATTCTGCCTTCTCCTCTCTCGTATACAGCACTGCATTATAAGACCATGGGGGGAAGCCAGGATAGAAGAGAAGCAGAGAAGTGCTGCTCCTCTCATTCAGGTGTGGCTGCAGGCACAGAGAACAGGGGTGGTAGCCTTCTCCTCTCCTCTGTCCAGACCCATTGCACAACCCCATCACATACAGTCTTTCCATTACAGAGCAGGGCAGTGACTCACCCAGGGCATAAAGGAAACAAACTCGTTGTCATTAAAAAGCTATTATCTTTAATGAAAGCTGGAGAAGGTTCAAAGTGGCCAGGAGTCTTATTTAGAAAATAGGAAAGATAAATACTTTAATAAAAAGCTTTTAGTGGTTTTCTCTCTAGGTCTTCTGCTTCCCCAAAGAAAAAGAAAGGAAACCAGCCAACTTTTCTGAATCTAGTACTTTCAGTGTTTGGATGGGTTTTCTTTTCCTAAGAGAAAGTGAAGGAACAATTTCTGAGAGTCTGCGCCACGAGAGACAGCCCTATGAACAAGGCAAGCCATACTTCTCCTAAGCAGAAGAAAAGCTCCCAAACAGGCCTGCATTCAAGTCAAAGCTGGAATTTTCCCTAGTCTGCAAAGGCCCAGGGTGGAACCTAACTCCAGGAAGCATTACTGTGAATCTTTTAAATGCAGCATAACCCTATGGCAAGGCACACCCTAGAAGAAGGAACACAATGCCCCAAATCCTCCATCAATTCCACGAGCTACATGACCTTCTCCCACATTAAATCGAAAGCAGTGCCTTGCTTTCCAGATTCCTCCCAAACTAGTTCCACTCTCCCGCTTTCACCAGCTGCCTCCACGGACAGCCCCTGCACCTCTGCATCCTCCTCCAGCAACGCTCCTCTGGCAGCCCACGCCACGCCGTGAGATTCCTCCAGGCAGAAGCAGCCTTCCCATCCACCCCTGACTCGCACCATGGGTCAGTGCTAGAGAAATAGCCCATGGGATTTTGTTGCTGACATTTAAGGATGGAAGAGATCGCCAGGGACATGTACAGTACAGCAGGGGCTCCTCCCAGCACATCTGTCCTCAGTCCAAAGAACCCGTTGCTGAACTACAAGACAAAACTTTTTCTTTTGTCTTCTTCAGCACTGACCATTTCTTTCCCTTACCATGAGAAATCTCCAAGTGCACAAGAGATACTATAGCTCTACAGATGAAACAAGAAATACACACAATACCCCAGAAACAGCAGTCCCGTTCAAACACCACAAGATCAGTCTTCCCAGTCAACACCAGATCATCCCACCTCATACAAGTTAATCACTTTAGCTGATGGATTCTCGACGTAAGAGCCTAGGACCCCAGGCCACCATTTCTCCTTCTCTACAAACACAGGGAAACAGCTGCAGTTTGGCTTAGGCCAGAATACAGGTCCCTTTGCTTTTCACAAGTGGCTGTCCATTAGATTAAGACAAAAAAAAACTACTATCTTCCTTTTCTATAACTGATAAATTGAAGACAAATATCAGTGGTTTTGTATGTGTCATTTTTTTCAACAATTTTCTTAAAAGAGACAATACTAAATGGATATTGTCCTTCCATGCAGCACAAGACATGCCTGGGATTTGTAGTGGTACCTTTCTGGATCTCAGGCTAGATGAATCCACCCACAGCTTTATATATATATATATAAACACACATATACATATACACACATTTATTTACTGAATTGTCAAGTCAGTTGAGCTGGCTTATGAGGCAGGAAGTACAAATGGGACATATGCAAGTTGCAGGATCAGGCTCCAGTGTGACACAGCACTACTTGTCCCCTGGGACCGTGTACAATACAGGAGCGGTTGGGAATAGTCTTTAGTACAGTTTCTTCAATGCATTTGTCACCCAGGCCATGGATTTCACTCTTCTAAATCTCTCCCCAGATGCTAAGAAGAAAAGCAAAGCAAACGGAAAGCAAATCCTAAAGTGATACAGACGCTGCTTAAACAGAACATGGAGGTGTCTTTTTATATGCAAGAGCATACTTAAATACTATGTTTGAAATATTACACTGCACACAGACATAACTGTTCCACTTAACCAGGCTCTGTAATGAGGTATAAAAGCTGCAGAAGAAAGCAAATATACTGACTATAACTACTCCTGTTTTTAAGTTGCCAGTTGATCACACATCCAGAGAGAACTTTAAATAAATCTCTCCAGTAAGCAGAAGATACATTAGCATTTGACTGAGGTAAGTGAAATTTCAAAGACAATTGGTCTCGTACTTATGTAAGTTTCAGAAATTTAACATTTGTAACTATGTTAACAAAAAAAACCCACAATTGATTTCTGATTATACTGTCAGGATCAAACTTATCTGAATACAGTCAGGATCTCTGCAGTCCAGGTGCTGTGTGTCACAGTCACACTGCCTTTGTTTTATACATCGTGTTGTCACGAAGCCAAAGAGGTCAGAGAACAGGACTCAGTTTAATCTCTGCCATGCAGAGATCCTGGAGGAGTCCACAGAGGGAAGACTCCTGGTCTGATCCATGCCTGCTTGCCTGCCAAAGACAATCTGAGTGCTTCTCATGCGTGCAATGAGTCAGATACATCTGGTGCAATCTGCCAACCAAGTGGCATGGAAATTACTGTTTCAATGTTGTAAACAAAGCCTGATCCTGCTGGGTCCTATCTACCAAACAAGCCTCATTCATGCTGGCAGTTCCGTGTCTTCACCGCATCTTTTTCACTTGACCAAGCATTTGTAGAACTAGACCTAGAACAAACAAGTCCGAATTTCTAGACCCCTCATCAGCCTTGGAGCTACACTGCCTCTTGAAATGTACGTTTCCACTTGTTTTAGCAGCCAAAACAAAACAACAACAACAACAACAACAAAAGGAGAAACAGTAAGTTGACCCTTGTAAATTAATAAAGTTACAGCTAATCTACAAAGCAGCAGATGCTCATTTGCAATAAGGTGTCACTTACGTGATGAAACCAGAGGCCTTATCTACAAGAAATATATTTCTGCAGGAGGTTCAAGGACACGTATCTACACAAATTCAGTCTTTGCAGATGATGGCTAAACACTTCACAGAACATTAAGAAGCAGGAAAGAAATATGATTTGAATTAGAGCTAAAAACCAGAGCACTGACCCAAACTCTCAGAAGCCAACTCTCAGCACAAAGGGCCCTTTTTGTGACTGGCATTTCTGAGTGCAAGTGCGAAAGATCATACAGTAATAGCTGTATGAAAATAAACACAACATTTAACACTAGCTCACCTATTTAATAATTTTATTCAACTGGTACAATTTACACAGCACAAATGGTCACATTTATTTTATAAAATGAGAGCAGAAGCTGTCATGGACATAGGAAAGCATTGATCAGCCAAGTATGCATGTTCCTCAGGCAAAATCAAGACACCAAGGCACAGGGCTTTCTGCATTTTGCCATTTAGTAAATGCAAAGAGAAAAGTTTTGCTTTGTTTTACCTGGAACAGGGTACACTGATTTTTTTTTTCCTCTCATCTATCTAGATTTTTTTTTTTTAATTTAAACACTATTTCAGCTATACTCAGATTTGAATTATAGAACTCTGGGAGGAACTTAATTTACCTCCTCGAAAAACATTCCTCTTTTCAATACCCAGGCTCCTCTTCTCATGCATGAAAAGCGATGCCATAAATTATAACATGAAGAAAAATCTTCTAAACAAGAACGAGATAAAAAATTAAGTATGTGAGGAAAAGTTTTTCCCCCTCACTATTACAGTTTCTGTTATATAAACAAGCTGTAGAAGTCCACCAAAGCATTTCCAATGGAATTTACATTTCGGTGCTAAGAAACTTGCTATATTTTCTTACAGTAACTGTAAGTAGTAGCATATGAAAGACCCCTGTGGCTTGTGGTAAGATACAGGGTGGAAAAAATTCGATCTAAAACTATTCAGCAGATGAAGATGTTTCTCAACAGCCTGTTCAGAAGACCGCAGTGTGGGAGTCCTTTATTTCTTAGGGATAATTTCTTAAGGATAATTGCATGAAAATGGGAGTTACCTGTTATTCTCATATCTGAAGTTGCATTCTGTTGTTGATGAAAATCCTAATTAGTTTTAACAGTGATACAAGCAGAGAATGCTAAGATTTGGGGAGAAAAGGTTAACTGCATCTTCTCCTTCTGGTTTCTCTGAACTGTTTTTGCCTTGGGACCTCACAATAAGTTTACACAAGAGGACTGCCAAGTTCATCTCTCCAGGTCTTTCAGTAGGATCTGTCCTTTAGTCGACTGTCTTCAGGAGATGGGCCATAAGACCCTACATATTTTCTACGGTATGGAGATCACTGGCAATTTTTGACAAGCTAGATTAATTGTGCTACAGATGGTAAATGAATGCATTTTGCTGAATGACCAGGCTGGAATGAGAAAATTAAATAAAACAATCACCACAGGGCTTTTGCAACTCAGAGAGTCTTACAGAGAGCGAATAACACTGCAGTTGCATGGGATCATCAGCTCTAGTGTAAACCTTGTCCCTGCCAAGTTGACCACTATGAAACTACTGAGACAGTGCTGGGAGTTAGTGAGGACTTGCATAATTTAGTTGGATTTGGATGACTCATGGGGAGGCAACCAGAGCCACCAGAGGTGTTCTTTCAGGTAACAGAGCTGCCTACAGAACACACAGCTATTGTTCAGATAGACCAGGATTTTATCCTAATACATTTTAGCAAAAGAAGTTCAGAGCTTTTTTGGTTTCTTTTCCCACAACTGGATTTCCATGGACCTATGTGACCCTGCCAAGTCACTTCAAAAGTCAACAGAAGTGCCGTACATTTCTGTTCAAACTGCAGCACAGCATTGCTATCAACAACGTCTGACTCTGGAAGTCTTGAAGAAAACATTTAGGACTAGATATGTGGATAACAGAAGAGGCCACTAGACTTTAAGTAATGACTTTTTAAAAGGACTTTTAATAATATTCTTAATGAGTCCAAGAAATTAGCATTATAAACCCAAATCACCTTTGCTCCCAGTAAGAGGGAACTGAAGATGAAGGAACCCCATGAGGTCCTCCTAATGTTTCCATCGCTACAATTCTCTCCACAGAGCTAACCCCACCATCTCTCAGGGATTCTACATAGGTTTATGGATCAGGCAAACCTACAGGAAACCACAGCTCGCTAACAAGCCTGTCACCTACGGCTGAAGCCAGTGGTGCATTCATGAAGGGCCGAGAGCTCCTGTCTTCTATTAGCCTTGGAGACCTCCCGTGCAGCTTTACATCTCCTTCCTCCCAGCTCCTGAGCCACAGTCAGGGGAACAACAATGCCATCATGGACAGACGGACTCCATCAGACAGTGGGAATATCTGACAGTACCCAGATATCGGCGAGCTTTCCTCTTTTCAGTGCGAGGGAAAATCGTTAGGCTCTTCCCTGGATAGGTGCCCTTGTCAGGTTCCCGTCACAATTCAGACAGGCAGAAGGCAGCTCATGGGAAACTGCGACCTTTCCATCTTTCTTTTTTTTTTAAAAAAAAAGGGGTGGGGGGGCAGCAGGGAGAACCCATTGACGCCATTTCCAGCAGCCTGCAACAGAGTAAGAGGGGCAGCCACTTGGAAGGAACAGGCTGCATCACATCTCTCAGGCAACAGGCTGTGACATCCCTTGTGCCCGTCATGTCCAGCTCGTGTAGCACGGTGAACCCTGCACCCAGCGTTTGTAGTGCAAGGCTGGCAGTCACAGCCCCGATTCTGCCTGCTTGCCTTCACTGAGAAAATCCATCTGTGCTTCCCTTCTGCTCTGCTTTAGTCTTGCAAGTACTTCTCTCCAGAGGAAGGAAACAAAATGAGCCAGGAAAAGAACAGTAAGGGGCAGATTTGTATCTGCTATATAAACTAACAAGATGACTCAGAAGCTGACCCCTCCTCACCGGGCCTTCTACTTGCCAAAAGGCTGTGTAACAGCAAGTCTACCTGGTCAGCTCTGCAACAACAACAACAACAAAAAAACAGGTGTGTGTGTACAAAGACATTCACCAGGTCACTGTAACTCATTCTGAGACACGAGACCTCGTCAGCCTCCCTCTCATCCCCACTGGTGCTGCTACTTGCCTTTACAGCTAGCAATCTGACATGTAAGGACTTTGACACCACTTTAGCAGCCAGCATACCATCCCAGATCAGAGGAAAGACTGGCAGGGAGAACGTGTCATAGTTCAGAGGAGGGACAGAGAGGGTTTGCAGCAGGAAATCACGACCAGCAGCACAAAATGCGTGTCACCCTCATGACACAACAGCAGCTGTTGTGAATCACGTGCCTGCCCCGCAGGTTTAGGTAAGCTAGGAACCAACAAGAGATGCAAATTGCTGTTAGCACCTTTGGCAACCACCATTTTCTCCAGGCAGTTTTCCCAAGCCCTACTAAGGCGTTTCCACAGCAACATAAATTGCTGACTAACAAAACTTCTCAGACACTTCCAGTCCTCCTCTGCAGATTTCCAAGAAAATTGCACCTACAGATATCCTGCTGTAAAACACTGACAGTGAATACTCAAAGGAAAAGTCTGCTCTGAACTGCTGGTGTCAAGGGCCTGATCCACAACTGTTAGAAAATGGATTTGCTCTCGAGACAGATCTTCCCTCATGAGTACTTTTTTATCCCAGGGGAATAAAGTGTTTTCTCTCTTGATAGACAAAATTCTTGCAAACATGAATGGAGACTAAGCCAGTGTAACAACTACAGCAGCACTTCCATGAGCCTGCAGATGGTTTGCAACCAGGAGCAGGAGACAGCAACCATCTTTCTTCATCTGTGGCCCATTAAGTTCCCCAGCTAGATTTGGGAAAATTGGCGGGGGTAGGGTAATGTCTACAATTGCAGCAGTTGTGCAGCACGAAGAAAGTGCACATACTCACAGCTACTAAACAAGGGCAGAGGCAGAGCTCAGTATTTTTTCCGAGAAATGGTATCCAGAAGTTAGCTGCTGCCTAAGGGCCAGGCTCTATCCTGGACCGATGTGCAAGCATTCCAGTATCTGTGGGAGGATCAAAAGCAAAAGCCTCACCCTTTCTATTAAAGAGCAGCTCTGAACCAGAAGCAGTAGGCTGTTGAAGACATTGTGGCCACCCACAGCGGGAAATGGGAGCATGTGTGGAGTGGAAAGTGTGTGCCCTACCCCAGGGCAGCCCCTGGGTGCTGACATACAGCCCCACCTTCAGAGAGCAACTTTCAGGAATGGGCTTCAGGGAATCCATCTGGGCAAGCTGCACCGCGTGGGGCTGCATCTGCTTACCTCCCACCCTCATGCACTGGATGAGCCTCTCCAGGCTGCTGGAGGGATGCTTGCCACCCAGAGATGGACGATGTTCCTTGCTTGTGTAGTCAATGCTGAAATCACATCTGCCAAAATCTCTCTGGCCCCGGACACCCTTGCTGAGGAAGGTTATAAGAACCCAAGGGACTCTGTGTGAAGTGCAGAAATTAGGACAACCCCTAGCTTTAATATCTGGTTTGAGAAAAGGCTACAGAAGTCAAGCTCATTCTCAGCAATAAAGGGAAGACTTCAAGGTGACCCAGCCAGAGCATTCAAAACCAAACAGAGCAAGTGACAGAGACAGTGAAATGCAGACTCTCCAGTGGATGCTTCCTAAATATAACACTGAAGAAATCAGGCAGATCTCAGGTAACACTGAACCAGTCCTGAACTCATCTCTATGAAGCCCCCCCACAATCTTAGAGAATATAATGGAACTGCCCCTAATTTACACCATGTCTAGCACAAAGCATTTTACCTATTACCATCACGTTGAGCCCATTCATGCACATGGAGTTGGCAATGCTGTGCCAGCAGTTCCCACAGTGTCAAAACAGAGACTTGGGTTACACCGAGACACCAGACTTTACCCCACCACTGCAAGGGAACTGGCAAAAAGGGTAGAAGAGGAACAAGGAAAGTCTATAGGTGCAGAACATCTAAAAAGATGTGGTAAGAGAAAGAAACCCTCTGCTTTGAAAAAAAAAAATCTTCCCCTTACTGCCTGTGGGACAGCTTGAGCATCCTGAAATCTGGATCTTCCTAGAGCAATCACAAAACCAAGTTGTGCTTCATTGCACTCCATGATAGCGTCTAGCCTGTCAACACAGCTGATAATTTAATAATTTTATCTATCACTGAGCAGAGATGAAGGCAGAGGCAACGATACACATAGTAGAAGCAGCAATGAGTAAATGGACTGTGCTATCCCATAAGCTAATGCAGCCACTTAGCAGATGGGTCTAAAAAGAATATAATAATCAACATGCAGTCAAGTCAAAAAGATGCCTGGGTCTTAGAGAATATAAATGTTAAACCTCTCACTGTGTATGAAAACACATCTATTAAAAGCAACAGCCAGAGAAATAATCTGTGCTATTTTCCTCTCAAACGTTCATGGCACCAAGAAACAGAGCTGTTTGAGAAAAGTAAACATTTGCTTAAACATAGCAGCCTAGTGAGTGACTCCAGATTTCAGTATTAGAAAGTTACCCAAGTATATACAACATTGTCTGTTTCTGCTATAATTGATGGAGCTGACAAATCTGTCTTTGTCCTCACTGCCCTGTTCAACCACTTCACAGCAGCAGAATGAGAGCTCTGGACACACTGTGATTTTCCTTTGCCCGTCTCTGAGAGCTAGTAGGGAGCTGTCTGTGCAGAGATACAATCAGAACAAGCTGTAAGTCGGCCTTTGTCCAAAACATGCCTCTCTGCCTTCATCACTTCATTCAAAACACCCAGCAGCCACCATCAGGGGCTGACCAGTGCCTGCAGAAGTCAAGCAACAATGCGGCAACAAATGCTAGGTGCAGACTGCTTTAAATCCACTGTTAATCCCCCCCATGTTTTATCAAAGGCCTGTGTTAAGTGATTTTCAAATGGGGTGATCTTAACTGCATTGGTATAGCCAATACAGTTCATTTGATGGTTTGTCTATGACCCGGGAAGCCTGCTTCACTACACAGCTGTAAGTTGCAGTACTACAGAGTCCACTGCAGCTCAAGTTTGTGAATAGCTTATGGTTACACACAGGACAATTACCTGAGCTCATAGCATACCAAAGCTGCTAAGACCCCACAGCTGGCCTCAACCAAGTTCTGCCAGTTCTCTACCATCAAAGATGCACGAACACCAAGAAGAGAAGGCAGGATATCACGTATAACAGGAAAAAGATGTTACGGTACTAATGAATGTGACCCCTGGACTATATTTACCAGCTAGGCCTACCACATATCCTCATTTTCCTGAAGCTCGGTCCAGACAGACTTTTTGGAAAGGCAGCCATGCTCACATTTTTGAGCAGCCTTGGGCAGGTTTAAAATAGAATAGTTCAGTTGGAAGGGACCTACAAAGATCATCGATCCCAACTGCCTGACCACTTCAGGGCTAACCAAAACCTGAAGCATATTATTAAGGGCATTATCCAAACACCTCTTGAACACTGGCAGGCATGGGGCATCAACCACCTTACTAGGAAGCCTGTTTGTGTTTGACCACCCTCATGGTAAAGAAATTTTTCCTAACATCCAGTCCAAACCTCCCCTAGTGCAGCTTTGTGCCATTCCCTTGCATTCTATCATCAATTACCAGAGAGCAGAGCCCAGCACCTCCCTCTCTGCTTCCCCTCCTCAGGGAGTTGTAGGGAGCAATGAGGTTGCCTCTTAGGTTTCTTTTGCTCCAGAAACCAAGTGTCCTCAGCCTCTCCTCATAGGTGCATGGGAATTTGGAGCACAGGTCTGGAAGGAGTGCTAGGGGAGGCCCTCTAGACCCAAACTAGTTCCAGAAGGATCGTGGCAGCAGATGTAAAATGAAGCCATTCCTAAGGTGCCCTGCTGTTTGTAGGCAAATCAGAAGCCTCAGAAGAAAGCTTTGAAACAAATGCCTGCCAGTACAGAAGACCTCCTCCACCTGTACTCCTCTAAATAAAAGCCTCTGACAAGTTCAGGTTTACTTGCATGTTACTTTCAGGGTTTGTCTCTTCACTGTCATACTTCTTACTCTTACAGATAAATCTCAAACACTGGTCCACTGTTATTACAGCAAACTTGTATAGTGACAAAGGGAAAGCATCCTGACTATAAACACAAACAGACAGTTGATGTAGAAAACCCATTTGGCTCTTAACTAAGCTTTGAGAAACGCATGTACACAGCACCCTCTACAGCTGCTGGTCAGAGACCTTCAGGCTCCGTTCATTGCATGCAGCTCTGCTCCTCCATCTCGCTATCCTGCATCCAGACTAGAGAGTGCTCCTGAGATGCTTACAGCAGACCAGTTATCTTCAGACAGCTTTGTCATCCATCCCTACACATACATGCAGTAGCACCAGTGCTTGAATCCTGATCTGGTTTCTTGGTGAGAGATGATAAAGCTTGCAAAGAACATGGTTCAGGTACGTAAGTCCTCACTGCTGGTTGTCCAGTGGGAGCTGTCTCTACTCCCTTGCTGGTAGATATGCTCATTAAAGTAATTATATTAGCAGTTCTAATCCCTCATCAATATGTTGCTTCAAGAGATTATGCTGCTTACATTAATTGAGAAAAAAATCTCTACCCAGATTAATGGAAGACTGCTTTACATGCTGATTAATAGCTAATTTTCCATCATTGCTGTTTCCTTTTAAACATGCATGCCAAAGCCCGCTATCAGCTCAGATACCAAATCCCCTCCCATAACCACTGAAACTTGTTCATGGTTTCAAGTAGCAGCAATGCCCTCTAGAAATAGTAGGTGCTGAAAATAACATTGTAATACCTAAAATGCTGCAGGAAGTTTCCTTAGCCTGTTATCCACTCCTTAGTTTTGCCCTTCATCTACTTTAAGCGGAATTGTGGCTGTTGGGCTAGCTAGCTCACTGCAGTCCCTGCGCATACATACCCAGCTGCTTTCAGGCAGCAGCCACTCCCTCGGTACTTCGCATGTATGACCCATCAGGACTAGCAACACATGCTGCCAGGTGGCCCTGCTCAGGAATCTCATGAGGCTGTCAGATTGGGCTTAAACCCCATTCCTAATGCACATACCTGCTGGGCTGCTTCTCAGCAGCACATGGACAACAGCTACTTCCATCATTAGGCCTGGGGTTTGAATCTGAACCTGCCGTTTGAGACACTGCAAGTTGATATAGATCCCAGTTCTTCACATCAGCTGGAACTGAAGGGGCTATTTACCTCATCTGCATTGCCAGTGGGGTGTACAAATGCTACCAGACCCAGACCTGCACAAGACATCTGCCACAGTCTGTTTGGCTGTGCACCATGCAGACACCACTTGATTGCCAGGCTAATGGGCACAACAGATGGAGAATGCCTTCTTCCATGCAGAAGGCTCACCACTATTCAACCCCTCTGTGAGTAGACACTGCCATACAAGTGCATTGATACAACTTCTGGCTCCCAATGACTCCAGAGGTATGTATACGGCAAAGTTGTTCATATGAAGTCCAGAGGTCCAGGAAGCAATACATCCTAGAGCTCCAACTATTTTTCTCCAGTATTAGGGAAGCCTTTAGCTTCATCTTGTTTAGTGTTTCCCTACTTCAGCACATATGTAGAATTCATATTTAATTCTCCTGCTCTGCAGACTGGGAAGATTGCCAAATAGCATCCAGGGGAAGGCTACAGGATCTGAATCAGCATCTGTCACCAGTATCTCTAGCCAGAAGCAGTCATTCCTGCTAGCTGAACACATTGCACATGAGGGAAACATCCAAATCCTTACAGAAGCTGACATCAGCTTATCTTCCTTCCTGGACTGCTGTCACCTCTGAAGGATTCGTGTATTGAAGAATTTGCAAAGCCACTGTGACTTACCTGGAACATGATAGACTGCATCTTTCACCAGGCCAGCTAAAAATCCCCAGTGCCCTATTCTTGTTTCCTGAGGAACATCAGCAGCTGGAAGCCTCAGCTAAAAACCTTTTGCTTCAGGATATGCGAGTAGCAGCTTTACTGCCATAGGCCATGACCCTTTCTCCTCACTTGAGGCAGCAGGCAGCTCCATGCAAACAATCACCACACAGAAGCACTGTTGCCATCCAACTCCAAACACAATTAGGATATCCAGAAATTGTTAAAGGTTTGGAAGACGATTCACTTATCAGTTGAGTTCAGAGTAGTCAGATTTTATTAAAATAAGCTCTGAAGAGTACAGAAACAGACTGCACTGCAGCATCCAAGATGTACCTCCCCCACTTTACATGCAGGCAATGATACCTTACGAAAGCTTTCAAGAGACAGGGGAGAGCCAAGACTTGAATCCCCCCTCCTTACACACAAGGCCATCACCCCACACATGACAATGGCCTTTTAAGGCTTCTACACTTTTAATGATAGTGACAAGATAACATTAGTTGTCAGGCAGTGAATACAGCCCTTGCAGACAAAAGAATCCAATTATGTTAAACATGCAAGTTCCAGAATCCATTCTGATTACATCTCGTATGAAGAAAAAAAATGCAACACCCTCCATTCCACCCAATGTTGGAGGTTGGCAAGACACCAATTTATCACTCCCTACTAGCTCTGAGAAAAGACCAAAGAGCTTCCAAGGTGATGTGGATGCTGTAGCTTGGACAAGGGATCACAGGCAGCAGCATGGAGTGGGACATCATTAGGAGTCAGCTTTCACCTAGAACACTGAAATCACAGCAGGTCCTGGGACAACTTCTGACAGATCTCACCTGTCAAGAAAACACCCAACATTTTGTCAGTTGACTCTACACCAAACAGCAAAAACATAGCTTTCAAATTCCCCCCAGAAAAATTTTATTAGATGGTGAGGATTGTTCTACAAACAGCCAAAAGAACCCCTGCACTGCCAGGCGCTCCAAATAGGATGTACTCTTAGAACTGCATTTTGGGGGCTTTCAGAGTTGTGCTTTATAGAAGCCTGGGGGAACTGACTGAGAAGAGGGTGCCAAAGTAACATAGCTCTACCAGCTTCACCACTGACAGACCACTTATACTTTTGAATTTGAGTGTGCCATATAGAAAGGTCACATCTGTGGTCTCCAGATACAGGCTACCAATGAGACTTCAGCCTCCTTAGAAAGATGAACAGCTGAACACCAAGTACCTAAACAGCAAGACCAGGCTGTAACTGAATGAAGTCAGTAACAATAGCTGTTTATTCAATTAAGCCATTCTGTTAAGCACATTTTCTAGAGCATTAGTGAAATCCTAATCAAAAAGCCAAGTTTTCAGAAGACATCACAGTTCCCCACTCCCAGACATTCGCTGACAGCTGGGGAATCCCATGCACCTAATGATGGAAATAGCTGTTCCACACTTTCAAGGTACTGAGAACCTCTCATTCACAAAAAAAAATAAACAAATCTAGGAGAACAAAGGTTCCCTGACTTTATATGAAGCACCTCATTTTATCACTGCTGAAGTGGGACAAAAAAA
>VXAA01003887.1:441269-515148 GCA_013399115.1 Anseranas semipalmata | reverse complement strand
CCAATGTGGTGGCCAAGCTGCTTCCGGTACGCGGTTTTATATTGGTACTAGTTGAATGCAGAAACCACCATGTTTTCAAGAAGTAACTTAAATTTCTGATTTGTTAATAGACTGGTTAATTTTTGAACTGAAATTTATTATAAAGATATATTGCATATTTTATCTATATTTTTAGCATTTATTTCTAGAGCATATTAAGTTCATTTTTATAGTTACATTCTTTCTATTTGTAAATTATTTGAATTTGTTCAACGAGCTTTGCACAATAAAGAATTACACAATCTCTTCGTTGAGGAGCAATGTACGTGTTAAATGTTAGAACTCTCCTCCTCTTAAAAAGACATCTTTCCTAGAAATGTGTACCAGCTCAATGCCACACTATTATTTTCATTCAGTATGACTCTTACTTCACTAGCTATGTCTCTGGATGCCTTCGCTGACTTGAGGGGTATAGCATCAGGAGGGAGATCGTAGCCTTTCCTCTTCAACTCTTCATATCCCAACTTGTAATTTTTCTGTTGGAGAAGGATTCAAAGTAATTATTGCAAATAAGGCTCTGGAGAGTTTTTCAATACGGAAAACAGGTAAGATCATGCTACCTATACAATACGACAATTTTATTCCCTTGATTATTGAAAATGAAGTATGAGATTCCAAATGTAGTTTCATTCATCAAATGAAATCCCATAGCTTACTTCTAGTAATGTATATTTTTAACTGATTATATAAAATACATAAAAACAACTACCTGTAATTTTTCTGATTAACTCATCTGAGATCAAAACTTTACTTCATTAGAAATATTAATCTGAATGAATAATAGAGTCTTCTACAGAGGTGAGTAATACAACCCCATGATTTGCCTCACCCAATTTCAATCACAATTATTTGCCTTCTTGATTTCTTATGATAAAGCTGCTAACGTTCTACCCTTTGCACATAATCTATATTTGTTCCATTATAAACAAGAATCTGATGTAAAGTAATCCCAAGCAATTCTAAAAAGGCAGTTCGATATAATCAGACTTTTAACAAAACAACGACAGGCTTACTGAAAACTCCTGAATACATATCTATAATGTTAATATGATCAGTAGGGATGAAAGAGAAAACACCAAACTTGCATTGAGTATTTTCTTGGTATTTTTTTTTCTAGCAACTCCACTTCCACATTATAATTTAACAATTTACTTGGGCTTCCCAGTGCATAACAATTTTCACAGGAAAAGATTAGAGGTGTGCCTTCAACCACTAGATTTGCAGAATTACTCTACTCAATTTTAAACTAAAGCTAAAAAGGGTAAATTCAAATTTCACAAAAGAAACACTGTAGAGACACACTCACATCACTTATGTTGATTAAGTTTGATTTAGCCAGCAAAATTTCAGGAGTATCGGGCATGATGTGAACCTGAGTCTTGTCCTTGTCCCAAGCTTCTCTATATAGTATCTGAAAAAAGACACAAACAAAAATATCTTGTCTGATAAAAGGCTCACATGCATGGCAGTGAATTCAGTTTTTCTCTACGATAGCAAAGCAAAGATGTACCATGCAAGCCTGAGTGATAAAAACAATGCAAGATATTTAAGTAAAATAATATACCAACTTCTTACTGGAATACCTTTTTTTCCCTCTTTCCACCCATGAACGGTCAAGGAGACAGCCTTATGACAATACATTTGCATACTCTGTAGTAAGGGTTCTATTTGCAGTTATTGCTGAATAAATTGTATAGCCCTAAAGACCTTAATCTCCTGAATAAGGCATAGTACTTTTTGACAACTGAGCAGTAAGATACAGATTGCAAACATCTGATATTTGTAAATTTTAATCACATTCTGGTATGGTGATCTTTTCACCAAATGTATACTAATGTATTCCTTCATTTATTGAATCACATGTTCTTGTTCTAGAGGCAACTTACATCACTTCTATTTTTGGCATTAGATTTTGCTAAAACAATATCCATGGCATCTGGGATACTTGTGAACTTAATAGTATCTGGGTGCTGCCGGTACTTCTTTTCACTCAGTATTTCAGAAGCTTTCTTGTTCTTTTCAGATTCCAAAGATCCCAAAGGACTCCATCCAAGGCCTCTGAGCCACTGTAGATCTGACTTATACAGATTCTGTTACAGAAAAAAATCAAAATCAAAATCATATAATAGATTCTTTCACTGTTCATGTATTAAACCATATTAAAAGACTAACTGGTATATTAACTTCAATCTGACCAATACTGACATCAAAAGAGAGTTATTAAAGAAACTTCTCAATAAACAGTAAATATCTTACAAAAATGTATGAATGAAAGCCAGAGGAAGCTTACATCACTCTGTAGTTCGTAGACCCTCTTTGCTTGGGTGACATCATTCTGGTCTGGTAGACAAGTCCAGCGGTGTAGCATTTGTTTGTAGTCTATATCACTAACCAATTCCTGACATTTCTTAGCCAGAAGAAAGCCTAACATATCCACGGGCATATTAAACTTTGTCTTCCACTTCTCAAAATCTTTCTTATACTCCCTCTCACTCTGCATCTTAGCTACTTGCATAGACCACAACATCTTAGGATCATCCTGTAAGCTGCGGAATCCAATATGATGTCCCTGTTGCTTGCGGTAACCTTCTTTGTACTTGTACTAAAATTACAAAGATTGCATTATTGAAATTACAGTAAGAATCAGGCAGTGGTAAAATATATAAGGCAAATATATTCACTCAGTTCAATGTTCCTCATTACCAATGAAAAGAGCAACTTGCTATGGCATCTCATGTAAAGGTTTAGTAGCCCCTTGATTCATGTGCATTACTTGGTGTCTGTGAATGCCTTCCCTGGGAATAAACAGAGTCCTGGAGAGGAAGAGTGCATGGCCTCCCATGCAAGACCGTAAGGGTCTCCTGTGCCATCTGACTTACACAGTCACACTGTTCAGAAGTCCCAAAGGCTGTCACACTGCAATATTTTGATGAATAAAATAATCAGCTTAAGCATTGGAGACATTTCCAATGATTAATGAAGTCTCTTCCATAAATACAGGAGTTATATTAATATCAAGTTATGGAAAATAATAGCAATACGTGTGTCACCATATCTACTTCAGAGTTGTAAAGAGGATTTCCAAGTATAGGCATTGGGATCAGCTAAGTAGACGAAATTGCTGCTGTTCTGAAAATATAACATTCAAAAGAGCAGACAACTCAGTTTAAACTGCTCCTAACTTCGTATGACTAGCCACTTCATAGATGGACCACAATCTTTGGAAGTGCTAAGATCTAAGAACAACTCTCCTTAAAATGTTTTCTTCACTGACAAAAACAGATCAGGAAAGTGTTTTTTCAGCAATTTTGCTTTTTTACTTCAAGATACACCTTAGCAGAGGGGTGCATATAAAAGTGCATTTCAGACTGAATTAGAAATGTTGCTTACGTCACTTGCAATGTCCCTTGAAGCTTTGGCAGCTTTCACTGAAATGGCTTCAGGTGTGAGGTCATAGCCCTTCTTTATCATTTCCTCCCAGCCAAGCTTGTAGAGTTTCTAAAATTGAAAACAATTTTAATTAAAAAGCCTTAGTAATACATACATCACCTTCTACTTAGATGTGCTAGTGATCTATATTACCCAATTCTGGTCACCTCACAGGCTTCAGTTATAAGAGAAGGGCTACTGGAATGGAAACTGAGAAAAGGGAAAATGTGATAGGCAAGGAACGTAGGTCTTCCAAGTCTTAGGCCAGTGATTAAACAGCTTTTATTTATTGCAGCAGTTTCCTACCACAGCTTATCATGGGGACTTGACACATAACTGGGGAATTTGAAATCTGTACATCTGGGATAACTGAAAACTTTTTAATGGGCTTAACACAATGTTAATTAATAAGGCTGTAATGTAGTCATTTAATAGTCATTTCAGTCTGTGCACAGTTGATTTAAGCACCAGCACTTGCATGCCAAAGATTTGCCTCTGAGCAATCACGCAATGCAAAATCTGTTTTTACTAGCAAAATTTCTTATATTTAAAAGCTGAAAGAAAAGTTAAAATCACTGCATGTAATTATTTTCTTATATATCAAGTTAAAAATGTACACAATTAATTTGTAATTTTATAATAAGGAATTTGTAACACAATTGATTTCTATATAGTATGGACTTTGCACTTCCAGAGGTCAAAAATAGGACTCATATTTTCCATATATTTTACTGTAATTTAGGCTGTTACTTTGCTACCCTGAAGATGGTACCCATTGCTACTCTGAAAATATTATTCACAGCAAAATTCTTGCCTTTGTTCTAAAACCTCCCTTCCATTTTTTTCTAACCTATATCAATTAATTTTTATTTTGAAATAGGAAGAAACCTTTAAATTTGAAGAAAATAGATATTAACTTGAAATGTAATAGAAAGCACTAAAAACACTACCTGACTGTAGTTCGCCTTGTTCTGTTTTGCCTGTAGAATATCTGGTGTATCTGGCATCACATGAACTTGAGTTTTATCCTTCTCCCAAGCTTGAGTATAAGCATGCTATTGAAAAAAGTAACATCAGATGCGTTAGTATAAATGACAAAAGATTTTTCGGGGGGGGGGTTCACCTTCCTTCCAAAGTTTGTGCACTTTGGTTATGGATGGGTAAAAAGCAGAAGATGCTAACTTAGATTTATTTTACTATGTAATGACCTAATCCAGAATCAGCTGAATTTGGATCCAGTCTTGCTTCTAATGAGGTCCACCCACCAAGATTTTCAGGGTTGGTAATTTCTATATAGGACTGAGAAAAATAGATGTTGGTACAGCTACAGAGCTACAGGTATAGCTACAGAGGTAGCTATGAGAAAATGAGAAAAGATTTATTTAACCAATGCCACTTGCCAGTAAATGAGTGTCTCAATTAAGAAAAAAAATGAAGAAGGAATCTGTGACAGTTGTTTTTCCCAGGGAAACAATGCTACATAAAAGTGGTGACAGAGATTTATCCAGTGTTTATTAACATGGATTATATTTCAGTGCCTGACTATTTTTCCCTATAAATACTCACTTTATTCATTATATCTGCATTCTGCTTTGCAAGGACCATGTCCATGGCATCATTCTGTTTTGTAAAAGGGAACATGCTGGGATGCTGGCGGTATTTCTGGTCACTAGCAATTTCTGTAGCTTTCTTAGATTTCTCCACATCCAGAGAACCAGCAGGACTCCAACCAATGCCCTTGAACCATGAGTTGTAATCCTGCTTGTACTCATTCTGCCAGTAAGGACACAAAAGGAAAGTTTACAATTTACAAATAGTTCACACTAAATAATTCTGTTCTTTCCAAAACACAGCCATAATGAGAAAACAGGAAAACAGGCACAGCTGTCAATGATAGTCAGAAAGAAAACAAACTTACATCACTTTGTATCTGATTCATGTTTCTGTACAGTTCAAAACTCATTGCATCCGGTAGAAGCATATACTGGTGTATCAATCGTTTGTAGTTCGTATTGGTTACACGATCTTGTGCCTCCTTAGCTGCCACGATACTGAGTGTATCAGAAGGCGTTTGGTAGTGTGTCTTGCTTGTCTCATAGGCTTTCTTGTATTCACGATCAGACTGCATCTTAGCCACTTGCATATAATGGACAAGTTTGGGATCATCCTGAAGGCTGCGGAAGCCTACAAGCTTTCCCTTGTCTTGTTCATAACCTAATTTGTATTTATACTGTGCAGAGAACAGAGACAGAGACTTTAGTTCTACTTCATTTGTTTAACAAGCAATGTCTATCTTGTAAGGAAAAAAAAAAAAGTAAATTAAAATAAGATTTTTACATTATTAAGAAAACACCACCAAGCACATGCAGGTAGTAGCTTTGTCTGCTTACTGTTAGGGTGCACTCTAAAGAAACACAGATGTCTCAAAATTTTATGAGGGTCCTGTTCAAAACCGGTATACTTGAAACATTTCCTTGAAAAATGCAATTTCCACACACTACTTTATTCTATTCCTACATGGGGTTCCATGTAACCTGAGATTCAATTGCTTTCTAACCTCATTGTAAATGGCACAATGAAAACATGAAACAGATTGACAAAAAGACAGAGGAACACAAAAGATCTTACTCGAAGACAGTTCTTTGGAAAATGTGCACTTTTTATTCTTTTTACACCATGGTTTGGAGATACCCATATTAGCTCTAAGATGAAGCTAGCAGAAGAACTAGAACCAGGGTACATTAACCCACACAGTTTTCTGTTACTGTTGCTGTACTGCTTCAAATATTTGACTTGGGTAACTATCTTTGTGGTAGTCTGCACCATACTTAGAATACTTGAGTTTGTGTCTAAAGACTAGACATAAATTAACAGATCTATGCAGCATTTCTATGAAGTTCACTTGCTCAAATGTTTTATGAATTCAAGACACACAAGATCTTTTACATTTGTTTTATCAGTAAAACCAGTGGATTAAATTCTTAAACCCTTCCTCAATCTCTGCCCTGGACAATGGACTACACAGACCAAGTATCAATTCCTTTTTCCTTCACTGCTTACTGCTTAGGGAGAACTGAGGGAGTATCTTGCCCTCAGACTTAGAGCAGTGGCAGAACAAATTGACTTTGAAGTGTCTGCTACATCTCATATGTTGTCAAAAAAGATGGAGGGCTAAATACCATGTTCTATGGTGTATATATATATATGTATACATATATATATATACACCATGCCCTAACTTCACCGCTTTCTCAGGCTGGCTTTGCCCATGCCACAGCAAAACCCTCATCACTGATGCACAAAGGATTTCAGAATGGTCCTGATTCCAGAAGCTTTTATTCTGTGCGTTTAATTTAATGATGAAATTTAATAAGACTTTCACTAAAGAAATAAAGATAACTGTATCCCAGTAGCAAAAATAACTTAAGGCCATATTTGTTCTTTTCAAATACTTGCAAGACTGAAGTGAACATTCCGTAGGAACTACAAATATACAATGTACATTCATAAAATATCCAAGCACTATCACACTGAGAAATGAACTGTATTTTTTTTATTTTTTTCTGGGAAGAGTACCTCATGTATCTCCTAACCTTTCTAATGTAGAAATTAATCTTTAACCCTGCTAGAAAATTTAATAGAATATATGCTGAATATGTCAATTATTTACAAACAAGAAAATAAACAGACTTCACACATTTAGCATATAAAATTGAGCTGTGTCAAGAAAAGAATGTTTTACAATGTTTGAAATGGATTGTTTTTTCTTTTCCGAACTTACATCACTAGCAATGTCCCTAGAAGCTCTGGCAGCTTTAATAGGGATAGCATCAGCTCTGAGATCATACCCTTTCTTCCTGGTTTCTTCAAAAGAAAGTCTGTACATTTTCTGTGAAAAGAAAGAAAAGACACATCCTTTAAACAAGCAAAATACTCAACATGTACTTAATAAGTAATACTCTATGCATTTTATACACATAGAGTACAACTATGAGTTTTCAACTTGAAACACAGACTATTCATATGTTTAATACCCCTTGAACAGCTGTTTAAGGCACTCAGGCACACAAAGAGATGAATTCACCTTCAAAATTAACTCCAGTCCTACTATTTATACATCAATACAGCTGAACTGCACTATAATCAGTAACAATAACCTAAAACAAAAGAGCAAATATTTGCATTTGTTTCCCACATGCACAAATACTGGTGAAAAGTTACATCTAAAAATGAGATGTCAATTTACATGCACATAAAGATGTGCACAATTACAAACAACCCTTTATTTAGCATATGCAGATTTAACAACCAGCTACTTAGAAGCTGTGTATGCTATCATGTTACACAAAGAATAGGTTCAACCTGCAAGAAAGAATTTTGAATGCAGTACAAAATATTGTGTATTAAGAAATAAAATAAATGCAGTAACAAACATGGACAGTGCTCAAACTCTACTATTTTCTTAATAACTACTATATTTTAATGACCTACATGAATACTTCATAATCTGTCCATAAATACTGTGTCTTTTTCTTGACAACTTTTGGTATTTAATCTCAGGGAAGGAAGGGGGAAAAAGGAAAATAAATAGCTTATGGTGAAACTAATACAGGTTAGCCAACTGAGAATTAGCGAGACTTTCTTATGCTATTTCATTTATTCCTAATAAAATAATAATAAAAAAAAAAAACAGGAGCAACTTCTCAGTCTTACAAACAGTACTTACATCACTTAAATTAAAGGCATTAACTTTTGCTAAAGCAATCTGTGGAATATCTGGTGTGATGTGAACTTTCTTTTTGTCTTCTTCCCATGCTTGTTTGTATCGGTGCTGGAGGGATAAAGGAAAAAACATATCAACATAACAAAAAATTTAATATAACAATATTTTTATTATCAAAATGTTACTATTTTAAATATAATCTTTCTTTACAATGATGCAACTCCTAATACAGTAAGACCATGTGTATGTTTATTTTACCATTTAAAAGCAGTGTGAATCAGGAATAGCTGTTATAAGGTTAATTGTGCAAGTCTGAAATAAAAGTTGAAGAAATACCAATCTTCCTACAGTATTTTATTGCTTGTCTCTTGCCCAGCAGTGTGCTCAAGCACATTCAACAGCAGAAAACAGTAGCTATCAGCGTCAAGGCAGAAGGTATAAAAAAAAGTGTTAAAAGAGTAGGCTGTTAGCCACCTTGTTTGAGGTGGAAGATTATTAGCTTATCTCATGGAAAATAAGTAGCAGTTGAGAGGGAGGTAACAAAGCTTTTCTTAGAGGAAGTAAAGCTAAGAAAGTGCACCTAAAATTCTGGTATCACTGCAACTCCAATGCACACGAACACTAGACATTTCTAAAGGACAGCAACGGATTCTACCAGTTCAGCAGAAGAATCAGAAAATAAATATCTCATTATAAGAGTATTCATATCATGCAGCAATTCCACATTGATGTAACAGGCATCAGATGAAACAGACTACACATTTAAAAGTTTAAATGTTATATTCAAAAGTGAATCACTCCAGTACTTTTAGCCCTTAAACTATTAAAAGTCTACAATCTGTTATGGTGGGTAGACCTTATGAATAAAATATTAGCGTCATGCTTTGCTTTCAGGTATAGAAAGGCTCTATTAAGATGAAATACAATGACAGTCAAGCATTTTCACTAGTTGCCAAAACTGACATATTCAGAAGTTATTCACCGAGTAAGATTGTGTATTACATAAAGAATAATTCATTTCCTACTTCTGCAAATTTAAATAAGTTTTGATGAACACTTTCTTACCTCATCCATGATTTTAGCATTATTTAAAGCTAAGACCATATTCATGGAATCCATAGGAACAGAATACTTCAACTTGTCTGGATGCTGGCGGTATTTCTTTTCACTAACAATTTCCATCGCTTTCTTGTTCTTCTCAGCCTCCAGGGAGCCCAGTGGCATCCATCCAACACCCTTCATACTTTCATCATATTCTGCTCTGTATTGATTCTGGAAGCAGAAAGAAAAGAAAATAATCAGACACACGTGAATATCTGGAAATCTTAAGGCTTCTTCCTGTGTTTAATGAATATTAGATTTTGAATGCACTTATTCTAAGAAGAATCAAACAATATCAACATGTGTCCAGTGTTTATTTCGAAATGTATTTTTTGCAGTAGTGTCTGTATTTTATTATGCTGCCCTTCATACAGTGTTCAGATCCTCCTTATGATGGATATAGATTGATCACGTAAGATTACATGCTACGGACCTCTTAAAGAAGAGGATTAGAAACTCTGAGAACACAGCTACTTAGGTGTTTTCCCCTTTTTCTAAAAGGACATTTTTTTGGAAGTACAAGATAAAACTGCTGATGAAAAGTGAAGCTTTTCCTGCCTTGGCCTGCACAAAAAGACTGCTGCTGAAGACATGATGGGACATGTAAACATCCATTTTACTTCATAAATGAAATGGCTTATTTCTGAGCCTGAATTCTTTAGCAATAGGTGTAATTTAATATTTCAGAGTCTTAGGAATATACAATGGCTATCTTTACTGAAGGTCTCATTTTATTTACTACATTTCGGCACATAACTGAACTAATTTCACTAAGAAAAATCTATTTATCTTATAGTATTCTCTCATAAACTAAGCGTCATTGTAGTAGTAATGCAAGGTTGAAGAGTCTCTCACTTACATCACTTTGTATCTGCATCATGTTTTTGGCTAATTCAAGACTCATGGCATCAGGTAAAACATTGTAGGTATGGATCAAGCTTTTGTAGTTCGTATTTGTAGCCACTTCCTGTGCTTTCTTGGCTGCCACGACACTGAACATGTCAACTGGAGTATGGAAGTTAGTCTTTGCCTTCTCATAATCTTTTTTGTATTCACGATCAGATTGCATCTTAGCCACGTGCATGAAGTGCACCAGCTTGGGGTCATCTTCGAGGCTGCGGAACCCAATGTGCTTTCCTTTTTCTTTTTCGTAGGCTAGTTTGTATTTATACTGGCAGCAGGAAAGAGAAAGAGCAGGAAAAAAAAAAGCATTATTAAGCTCAATTTTATCTCTGAAAACAGAAGATATTTGTTCTTTTTCATCACGAGATTTCAGGTTTAGTCATTTAAACATATTCAGTCTTATAAAATAGCCCACTGAGCACAGGCATATGAAGCTCAGCAGCTTGCTGAACACAGAGCAATAAAGCACAATTCAATGTTATTCCATGGGAGACAAAATATACCTGAGAGCAAGTACTGCAAAGGTTTATCACATCAAGTATACAACTGAAACCCATTTTTCAAGCATCTTGAAAGATCACATTTGTGCATAACACTTTGTAAAAGTTCTGATTGGCTTTGAAAAAATTCTGAATGCTGCCAAGCAAACAAACTTACATCACTTGCAATGTCTCTGGAGGCTTTGGCTGCTTTTATTGGAATAGCATCTGCCTGCATGTCATAACCTTTCTTCTTGTCTTCCTCCCATCCAGCTTTGTATAGTTTCTGATTTAAAATGTAAAAGAGAACAGGTACTCTATTACGAAGGCAGAAGTACTGAAGTACCCTACATCTGAATTTAAATATTTTCAAAAAAAAAAAAAACCTAAAAATTACACCAATTTCTGATCTATGCAACAGACATTGAATGTACACTTTGAGCATGGTAACTCACATCACTCATTGTGATCTGGTTCACTCTAGACTGCAGAATTTCTGGAGTATCTGGCATAATATGAATGCTGGTCTTCTCTTTGTTCCATTTATCAGTGTAGAGCCTCTGCAATCAAAAAGTGACATTCAGCATTGAAAAGGCATTACACTCATAAAATATAAGCTTGCTTTTGTTTTCTTATGTGCAATAAATAATATTTTACCATACAAAGTTCCATAAGCACTACAAATAATCTTCACAAATATAACTGCAGCATGAAAATATTATATTTCTCCTCTTTCTTTAGTACTTCATTTGAGAAATTTGCAAAGTATCTTTTGATAACTACTAAATATTTAAATTGAAAATTTTCCATCTGCAGTCTTCCCTGCTTTATATACACCCTTAAATGCACAAGAGTTTTTTTTTCCATGCATCTTCTTTCCATGGCAAACAAGGAATAAGGATCAGTGGTGTTCCAGATAACTAGGAACAAATTTAAAGAATTCCCATTTTCTGAGGATACTTGTAAAAAATTGACAGAATTTCAGGGTTTTTTTTTTCAAGCTCGCTATTAATACTACTTCCTGCAGAAAAAGAGCAAAAGTTGCCAAAGCACTATAAATCTGGAGAGGACATTTTTAATCATATGCACAAAAGAGAAATCTTTAACCTCTATAAACTTAAGATGAAACTTTCTCAATTATGCCTACAGTCTGAAGCTTCCATCATTTCTTAGTGTCCAGTCTTAACCAAGCAAACCACTATACCCAATGGAAATTCTAATGACTTCAGTGGGAATGCACCCATCGCATGATTTTGTGAGCTGAAGACCCTACCTCTGGCTCAGTCATGATCATCTGAACAAGTTCTCACCTTATTCATGGTCTTGGCATTTTGCTTAGCTAGTACTTGTTCCATTGCATCCATTGTAATAGAGTACTTCAGCTTGTCTGGGTGCTGGCGATACTTCTTTTCACTGAGAATCTCTGTAGCTTTTTTGGCCTTTTCTACGTCCAGTGATTGAATTGGCATCCAGCCAACTCCTCTCAACCAGTTGTTAAAGTCTGCTTTATAGACATTCTTTTAAAAAATAAACAAGGAAAAACATAGAGAGAAAAGAAAAATTAGAACATCCGTATAAAAAAAAACAAAAAAAAAAAACAAAAAAAAACAGCAGACGAGGCCTTAAAACTTCTCCTGGTCATTCATTTTTTGAAAGAAAATTTAGTCAAGCCTGTTAAAACCATTAATGTTTTCCAGCTCCTTAGCATAACCTTAAAAACTGTTGTCAGGGATGAAGAAACTAGTTTCACTAAACCAATGTTTAGAATTCACACTACATACCAAATGCACAGACTTTAAACCAAACTTTGAGTGGTAAACACAAAAACCAGAAAAAATATAATCGGTTTTTTAAATGATACTCTTAGTCAACTCAGCTCACAGAGGAATTAATTCACTATGATGTTTTTTTCTACAGCTTCTGCTTAAAGGCCTGGTTCTGCACAATCTTGAACAGCCACCATTCCTATTTAATCATATATTTAATAATACTTTTAGAACAGATAAAGGTATGAAGATGCTCCAAAATGAAACATGTTCCTGAACTGCAATGTTAGATGTAACAGGGAGAATAGCAGAGCTGCATCTGAGAAAAAGAACGCATAGCAGCTGTATGCAGGACAAAATTTCTCCTGAGTTATCAGTCATCTCTCCTCACGGACATCCTGAGTTAGACAGTCAGAAGCAACCTCAGCCACCTAAGCAGAGCTAGGTAAAAATACAACAGGGAAGCAAAAAGCTTGAAATGAAAATTTCTATATTTGAATAGTGTTTAAAGCTCAGATCTTCCACCTGTTGGCTTCTACTGTTAATCTCATACAGTTCATTTTCTAGACTTAAAAGGTTAATATTGTAACACAGTAATTTTGAGAAGAAAAAAATGAGCTGATTAATCATTACATACATCACTCTGAAGCTGCATCACATTTCTTGATAGTTCCAGATTCACAGAATCAGGCAAGAGAGTATAATTGTGAATTAGCTGTTTATAGCCGGTGTTTGTAACTGCTTCCTGAGCTTTCTTGGCAGCTGTCACGCTGAACATATCCAAAGGAGTGTGATATTTGGTCTTGGTGACTTCATAATCCTTCTTGTATTCACGATCTGATTGCATTTTGGCCACATTCATGTAATGAACAAGTTTAGGATCATCCTGCAGGCTGCGGTATCCAACCTGTTTGCCTTTCTCTTTCTCATACGATTCCTTGTACTTATACTAGAGACAAAGCAAAAGAAATCCTTATCCATTTTGGAAATAGAAAATATACCCTGGATAATTTTAATATGTTGAAATTTAATATTTTAAAAACTGCATTTCATTCTATAAATTTAGAAATTGTTTTTCAGACAGCACAAGATTAATTAGATTCAAAAAAAGAAGAGGACTGCTGGATTGCTCAGTTCATCTTGACCCCTGGTATAGATATAAACCTGGATACGAAGTACAAGGCCTCCCTTGCCGTTGCCTCTGCCATATTTTATTTTACTGCCATAGACTTCTAACTCCAAAGAACATTCAGATTTTAATTAAAAGACTAGCGTAATGGTATGGCTTGTGCCAGATGGCACACCAAGCTTTGATGTTGCCAATTGACTGTAGCTGCCTGAAAACAGCTACAGTTCTGTACAGTTCATCAATGCCAGACAAGCAGGTGTACAGGTCGCCAGCAGCTAAGGACATAGCATAGATAAATTATAACAGAAGCTTTCAAAGAAGGTGGTGGATACTTTAACCACATAACAGTCTCAGCTCACCAGCACACGGTCACATTAAAACACAGTTCCAAAGAAACACCTTTTTCTGAAGTTCATGTAAATATCTAAATTTCACAGTACTGTAAGAATTTCATTTCTCAGTGTTAAGTATTTCTATACCATTATATGTATATAGATGTGTTCTATGACATAGTAGGCTACAAAAGCTCTAACAGTAGATTTTTGTATTGCTCTTTATGTAAATCATACTTACATCACTTGCAATATTTCGAGAAGCTTTAGCAGCAATAATAGGAATGGCATCTGGTTTCAGATCATATCCTTTGGCAATGGTTTTTTTCCAGTCTGCTTTGTAGTTAGCCTTCAAGGGATAAAAGGTATGAGTTTGTAATGTCACAATAAGAAATTTTAACCAAGTTCTTTAAGACCATATTTTTATTGTATTTATGGGGATCAAGATATTAGTCTGTGCAACTGCAGGGGAAAAATGTTAACCTCTACACAAACAACAACTGTATTATAATAAACAAATCTACTACATAGATAGGAGAGTGAGTGGTTCAAGATAAACAAATTTCATTCATGTAGCTAAATCATTAACTCCATTTTTTTCTTTTTTTTTTTTGCCCTTGCTTAAGCAAAATTGTTTTTCTCTTCACTGAACCTTTAGACATTTTTCACCTTTTAGCTTCAAAATCAGGTCCTCTGGTATGAACAAAGCAGTCTGGCTGAATTCTAGTTAGTGGTTAGCATCTGGACAGACTAATAGTATTTCATGGCTTTCTACAGGATGGAATTAAAGGTTATGTCAGCTTTTAACTAGTTCCTGGAGGCCTGATAATGCCACCAAAAAATTTACTATCATGATGGCAATAAAAGTGATACTATCAGTGGAGATCTTTACATTGCCGGATGGATGCAAGAAGTGGTAGAAAGCAGGCAGACTATTAGCTGAATGACAGAAAAAAGCATTACTATTTTTACACTGGATAAGTTAATTTCCTTTGAAAGCCCAGCAGCAGGAAGCAACATACAGAGAAATTATACTGCTTGCCTACGCAATATGTTTTGTACAAAAATGGGTGACATTAGCCTCCAAACCTATAGGTATTTGAATAATAAAATTCATGCTCTTTTTCTAATTCAGTCTCTCCAAATTAGTCGGGCTTTAAAGCACTGAAATGTCTTTATGTTCATCGTTGCTCAGAGAGGCACTTAAAAATTTGCTTAACAAGCACAAAACCCATTGACTTCTAGAAGTAAGAGTTCACCTGAATTCAGAGCTTGTACATTTCTATGTTCAGCATCATAGCATGAATATATAAAAGGTCATTTTTCTACTAAGTAAATGATAAATAAATATATTATTGAATGAACTATTGATTATATGCTCACATCACTCAAATTGAAGGCATTGACCCTGGCTTGAATAAACTGTGGAACATCAGGATCCAGGGTGTATTTGTGCTTTACTTTTTCACCCTCTTGCTTATATGTTACCTGCAAGGAAAAATAAACAAACTTTCATTAACAAGTGCAAGGGAGGTAATATTAGTGTTAACAAATAGAGACTAAGCATCAGTGTTTAATTTTTACCAACAAACTGCAATTTTACTATTTGTACGGTTTTTAAAACCTAAAGGTTTTTTTTAGTTGAAATATCATATAGTAACATAAAAATCATACACATGGTAAGAAATAAAACTACTACATTGTATTAATAATGAAAAATTACTTACATCACTGAGTTGCTTGGTATTGTGCTGAGCTAAAACCATTGGAATTGAATCTGGTATACTTGTAAATTTGATGGTGTCTGGGTGCTGACGGTATTTCTTTTCATTTAATGCATCTCCAGCCTTTTTAGCTTTTTCAACATCCAGAGAACCGAGAGGACTCCATCCAATACCCTTGAACCAGCTGTTATACTCTTGTTTGTATGCATTCTGAAGGACAGAAAGACAACATGGACCAAGATTATCCCACAGAACTGTTTAAAAAAATAATCACAAAGTCTAGCTAGTATGTTCCATACTAGCAGGAAATATTTATAAATTCTAGAAGGGAACAACAGATTTTTTTTTATTTTTATTTTTTGCTTTTCTGTGACTTCATAGGGAATAAAATGATCTACTGTATTTTTTTTCTTCCCGATTCATTTCTTATAAACAGTAACATCCCTTCAGTATTTACTAAGCTTCTTTTCTCTTACCCCTGTGAAAAATTTCACCAACCTCCAATTATTAAGAACTTCTAAACTATCCTATGGTGATTGTTTAACATGGTTTAATCTGGTCTGTGTTTCAGCAGACTTTACCAGAGCTGGCCTTTTATACAAAGGTCCACAGAGCAGAGACTTAGTTTTCTTTTCCTCCTATAGTTTCTTCTACAGTAAAATATGCAGGATTCACAGACCTCAAGTAAAATATCTACCCTGGCTACAAAATATGCAGGTTATACCATATAAACATTTAGATAGGGTTAATGCATAGTCTGAATGCAAGGATATTGTGGACACTCATTTTTAAGCTCTTTCCACGTTCTAAACCCAAAAGGAGTCATCCTCCATAGGGATCCACAGAGAGCCAAACACCACAGTATACAAAGAGTTGCAGAGTGCAACCTAGTATGCTCAGTCAATCATTTGAAACCCCATATCTGCAAGGACAAAGAAATTTCCTAAGTGAAATTTCTTATGCTAGAGATCTCCAGAGGATGTATTCCTAATAATATCAATAGCTACATTTTATCCACTCCTTCATGCTCAATAGCTAATAATAGTCCAACAACACTACCATATCTATCTCATGTGAAGACAAAGCAGGGAAACTTAGGAGAAGCCTTAAAGAATAAAACAAAATTGTTAGTTGTAAAATAAAGTTTTCTGATAAAATGTGAAAAAAAAATTGAATGCTATATCCAACAAGTCTGGTCTTCATGCCAACATCAAAATCCTTTTGAGTGTAACTCACTTGGAATGTGGCATTTCTAAATTCCATCAGCTGATACTTAAAGCCTCTAATCTTCTTCCCCGAGACATAAGAAAAACAGACCATTCTCGTACAGTAATGGCAACTTTCAGCGAATACAAACTTGTATTTTGTTTTTTCACAGTGTGCAAGAGAACATCTATGAAATTGCAGCCACTGAAATACTTACATCACTCTGAATTTGCATCATATTCTTTGCAAGCTCAACATCCATAGCATCTGGCAGATAAGTGTAGTGATGGATCAGATTTTTGTAGTGGGCATTAGAAGCTACATCCTGAGACTTTTTTGCAGCCTGGATACTGAACGTGTCAGGAGGTGTATGATAGTTAGTCTTGGTCTTCTCATAGTCCTTCTTGTACTCACGCTCAGACTGAATCTTTGCTACATTCATGTAGTGAACAAGCTTGGGGTCATCTTGCAGGCTTCTGAAACCAAACTGTTTTCCTTTAGCCTTTTCATATGCTTCTTTATATTTATACTAGAAACAGAGGAAAGACATCAGATAAACTGTGGCATGGCTACTTTTGTCTAAACTAAAAAATAAGAAAAAAAAAAGAAAAGCTCTTATGACTTGCATTCGAAACAAAAATCTGCAAGCAGTTCAGAAACATTAGCCTAAATAGTCTAAATGGCACACTCAGCAACAGCATCTACATCAGCTTTTCTTGCTCCGTCATCTAAGACTGTACACAACAGGTTACACACATCACAATAAGATTCATCAACATTAGCTTTTCTTGAGAGGAAAGAAAGACGTTTCCTAAGCATTCCTGTGCTGAGAGGTGTATGAAAAATATTAAAACAATTGAGACAATCCTTCTCTGTCATTTGAAAGCAATAGCAAGCAAACGGAGTACGACTGGACAGCTTCCTCTAGTTATCTGAAACCACTGAATCATATCCCACTTCACACAATTTGCACTATGTGGCTTTCTGATTCATTTATAAGCCGTACTCCACTGCATAACCAAAAGCGTCTCAGCACATATTGTCTCAGTCTGTAAGTAGATGCCCATGTAGCTAATTTTCTGGAAATTTGTCATCAAATGATTGCAAAAACTACTGATTTCATTTCTCCTATGAAAAGTGGTTTAATGGCCTGGAATGGATGACTTTTTACTAAATGCCTAAAACATATATACCTTGAATAGATACTTACATCACTAGCAATGTTTCTTGAAGCTTTGGCTAGAGTAATTGGAATAGCATCAAGAGACACATTGGTTCCTTTAGCTATTAGATCATGGTAGCCTTGTTTATAATATGCCTAAAAAAAGAAAATCTGTATTATTCTAGAGAACCTAGTAATCATATGAATTATATGCAAGTCAAAGCTACGCCAAAGCTACTTCAGGCAAATCTTGTGAAGCAGACGCTTCATTCAGTGCTTTATTACTCCTCTATTAATGAAATTAAATTAATTAAATGATTACATGAGTACCTGTGATTTGCTTGGAAATTCAAATGATACCAAGAATGAAAAATTACAGTGATATCCGTTGATTATAAAGAACCACACATCAGTGAAAGAAATCTGCAATATGAGTGTATCTGTAACATATTACTCAAAAAATCATTAACAGTGTGTAAAATGTTGTAAAGAAGTCACTTACATCACTGATGTTAGCTGCATTGTATCTAGCTTGGATGAACTGTGGAACATCTGGGGTAAGAGTATATTTATGTTTAACTTCCTCTCCAGAGGATCTGTATAGTTTCTGTAAAATATATGATACATAAATAAATCCTTCTTTCCTTTTACAGCTAGCCTCAGCTCACTGTGAATTAACTGAGGGTTTATGTTTGATTTTGCAAATGTACATTGCCACCTATCTCCTAAAGACCGAGACTGCACTTTTCACACAGAATTATTGATTTTATTGATAGAAGAAATGAGCCCTAAATGCTCTATGCAGTCTTTACTCAGAAACACTGAAGTACATTAATCCCTCCAATGGACATAAAAACACAATTCCTGAAAACGTGGGATAATAAGGAATGGTAGAAGAGTATAAAACAAAGCTTGTTGATATATTATAATGATGGACATATTGTGATTAATCAGACATTTTGTAATTCATTCATTATTGTAGGTAGGAAAACATCAATAACAACTTGAAAATTTTGCATCATTTCTTAAATAAAGTGCATTTCAAATATACTTAAAATATAAATGGACAGACTCAGGTGATGTGAACTGAAAGAGCTGCATGACTTCCATGAAGTTTGACAGTCTCAACCAGGAAATTACTTGGGCAAAATCAGAGTACAAAACAAGGACAATACATAAAAACTCTTCCAGGCTGATTGTACTTAAAACAATTTTAAAGACAATGTTCAACTCTTCAGTAGATATCTCTCTACTTTACTACAAGACCCTTGTCTTTCTCTACTTACATCGTTGAGTTGAACTGTATTCTGTTTGGCTTGGACCATTACTGGAGAGTCCACCACACTCGTAAATTTAATGGTGTCTGGATGCTGACGATATTTCTTTTCATTCAAGGCATCTCCAGCTTTTTTAGCTTTTTCTACTTCTAGTGAGCCAATGGGGATCCAACCAATGCCTTTCATCCAGTTATTATAATCTGCTTTGTATGCATTCTAATAAAGAAGTGAAAAGAGTATTTAAAACTTTAGGAATAAGAAAAAACAATCCAGGGACCTTTCCTGATGCTTCACAGCTTTTGCTTGAGGCATCTCAAAAATTCTGTGCACATGAGGTTTTACTTACATCACTCTGAATCTCCATCATGTTTTTGGTCAGCTCCACATTCATTGCATCTGGTAAGTAAGTATAGTGATGCAGGAGGTTCTTGTAATTAGCATTGCTGGCAATCTCTTGAGCCTTCTTGGCACCAACAACATTGACCATATCCAGTGGAGTATTGTACTTAGTTTTTGTTTTCTCATAATCTTTCTTGTACTCTCGCTCAGACTGCATCTTGGCTACTTTCATATAATGCACAAGTTTAGGATCATCTTGGAGGCTCTGGAAGCCAACAAGTTTACCTTTGGCAAGTTCATAGGCTTTTTTATAGTTAACCTGTTAGAATACAATAGAACACAGAGAACGTCATTGTAAGCATAGTAACTGAGTAAAAAGTAAATTAAAAGCAAAGCTATCCTTTGTTTTCTCCAAAAAGTATCCCTCACATGCAGGGATGAGCCTTTCATCTCATTTATGATCAGGCCTATAATTAAGGACAGAGAGAACTCAGGTCCATTGCTCATGGAGCTCTCACTAGTGACCTACTCCTCACGATTTTCCTTAATCATACTGGAGTGCAAGACAGCCTATTCATTCAGAGAGAATTACAGAAAAGACAGCCTTTTCTAAATATAATTGTATAAATACAACAATGAAGCAACAGAACACCAATAAAAATATAACTGTGTTAAGACCAGTAATACCCAGTATTACCAGTAATACATGCTCAAAAAGGGCAATAAAGAAGTTATCCTTCAGATATCATTAATAAACATAATTGCAAACATTGTTTAAGTAAACTCTTCTGAATTAAACCATTCATTTAAGAAGGATGCACTTACATCACTGGCAGCCTGTCTAGCAGCCTTGGCAGCTCGGATAGGAATAGCATCAGATTTTAGATCATATCCTCTTGATTTTAATTCTTCCAATCCTGTTTTGTAATAGTTCTAGAAGAAAAAGTGAATTTTGAATGAACAGTTTCTAGCTAGCAGAAACTTCAAGTTGGAAGTTGAATAAAGAGCTCTGGAAATATACTTACATCACTAATGTTGTAGGCATTAACTTTAGCCTGGATAAACTGGGGCACATCTGGAGGAAGGTGGTACTTGTGAATAATTTCTTCACCTTTGGATTTATACAGTATCTGCAAAGAAAAATAAATAAAGAAATTTTAACAGGCCAATGTTTTTAGATAGCAAATGCTTAGTAATACTGAGAGACACAACTTAAAGATTTCGTGCTACCTCACTCGCAAAGGAAGACAGAGATGAAATCCTAGTCCTTGCCAAGTGAATGGCATAAACCCCACTCACTTAAGTAGTGCAAAGAATACTTTAAGAATGATAGACACGAAACTGCAAACATTCACACTGAAACTTGACATGAACAGTCACCTGAAAAAATAAAAAACGTCTGATTTCCTGGTGGTCTTCAACTGGAACAGGACTGCATATACACACAAATGTTTTTGTCCATGTTTGTGTGTATATAAGCACACACATTCACCTATACATTCATTTCAGGAGTTCTCTTAAAACTGAATGATTAAGTCAAAGTGGCCACAGTGCAGAAATTGATAGCCTCAGAATATAGTGACATGTTTAGTATGTTTACTTACATCACTCAGCTGTTTGCTATTGATCTCTGCTTGTTTCTGTACTGGAGAGTCAGTCACTTGAGTAAATTTGATTTGATCAGGATGCTTTTTGTAGGTGTGCTAAGGGAAAATAATAAATATATTCACAGTAAATGTATATAAGCAAATCTTTTTATTTAATAAGACACAGCAGTGCAGCTTTACTTGGGATAGCTAGCTGTTATGGCATAGATGCAGATAAGCACTGTCCCGCACAACAGTTCTCATGTTACTTTTTAACATAATCAGAAATCACATACACTTTTAAAGTATTTTTAAAGTATCAATGTAAAATATTTTAAATGTATGTAAGTTATTAGAATAAATAATAAATTATATACGATATATTACAAACAGCTACATACATATTCTAGAGTATTTTCAAATATTAATAAAGTAAATAAAATTATTAATAATAAAGTAAAATATGTTTAAGTATTTTAAAGTTATCAATGTAAAAAAATGCTGACTTAAGCAGGCAGATGCTTGAGGGTCATTTTTCATTTTGGCACTATTCATCTAATTTTATGTTTTTACTTGTTAGAAAATAGATTGTGCTATAACCATCTTGATCACTAGATGTCACAAAAGGCTTCTAAAATACAGATGAATATGGCTTTTAAAAGTCACATACGCTAATAAAGCCGAATTCAAAATCATCAAAATTAACAGGAATCACTCTGTAAATTTCCAGATGCCTCACAGCAGATACCCTGTATGTAATTGGCCACTACTGTCCTATACTTACATCTTTACACTGCTCTAACTTCTTAATAGCTTCATATTCTTGAGTTATGGTCTGAGGGAAGTAGCATTTTGTCTTTTCCTCCTCGTAATCCGCTTTGTAATTTTTCTAGGGATAAAATCAATATTCAGTAAGAAAACATAACTGAACTTTCTCTGAAATAAAAGTATGATGGTGAGAACAGAATGGCTGCCATACTTACATCACTCTTCATAGCTTCAACTTTCATACAGTGTGTATGATGTGGGTCCTCAAAACTGCCCAAATAATGCCCTAAAATATTCTTTTGATATGCATCTTTGTATTTTACCTGGAAAAATAATCACAAGTTGATAAACAAAAGTAATCAAGAGTGTCAGTTCTGAAAGACATGAGCACAAAAATACATACATCACTAAAATTCTTTAGAACACTATCAGTCTGGAACTTTGGTGTGTCACAGTAATTAACGCTTGTTCCTTTTGATTGTTCATAGGCTTCTTTGTACAATTTCTGCAAAAGAAAATAATGTCAGGTAATAAAGTAGATTGCACTGAAACTCACTCACAATACATTATAAATAATAACAACAAAACCAGGAAATGATTGCAAAGAAAAGCTTTCCCAAAAGATTGAAAAACAGATGGCACTTTTTCTTCCACAATGATTTTTTAAAAAAACTCTTTTTAGTGACTCTGTGGAGAAATGACTCCTTTTAGCTATACTGTTCTGGTTGGTAGTATCTCATAACAAATAATAGGTTTATAAAACTAAAAATATTGAGAGATCCAATGGAGAAGCCTTGTGAAGAAATGATGAGTTTGGTTTATTGTACATGACTGAAAATCATCCAGCTGTACTTTGATAATACTTACATCACTCAGCACATTTCCTGCAGTTTTTAATTGCTTCAGCAATGGGTTCTCTGTAGCAGGAAGCACATTATAATCTGCAATAGCTTTGTTCTTTTCATAGTCTGCTCTGTATTTTGTCTTTAAAAAATAAAAATAAAAAGGGTGAGGTTTTAAAAATCAATATTAAAAACCAAACACTCACTAACCTTTATCACCTTGAAATTTTCAGGAAAATTCTCCCTCTGTTTTTTAACTCGTGATTCATAATGGCAAAGGACCATGAAAAGCACTCGGATCACAGGAGTGCAGGGATGACACAGTGGGAGACAGGGTCACAAAGTAGTTGATAGCTATTAAGTAGGTATCTCCACCTCTAAGTACCTCGCCAAACATTCTGATTTTTCTAATATCAGTTGACATCTCAGAATAGTCATATTCTTACAAATTAATGACATAAGATCATACGCGTGGCTAGGAGTCATTATAAGCTTTGTAGTGGAATACACTTCTTTTGCATAGAAGAAAATATTTTTGACATTTGGCAAAAACACCTTCAGCACAAACTGTCCTGACTTCAGAACTACTCTCTAGCTAAACAAATGGGAGAAGGCATAACATACCTTACTGACATTATTTGTAACTCGCTTATTAGCTTCATATTCTGGAGTCTCAGTCTGCATGAAGTAGATTTGGTCTTTCATGTTTTCAAAGTCTTCCTGGTATTTCCTCTGTTAGGAACAGAGAAAAATAGAGAACAATGTATCAACTGCAGTTACATTGCAAATCAGCCATCCACTAAGTAGCTTAAAGAGAAAAAGAGAAATACAACAAGTGGAGCAGGAAAACTTAATCAGTATTTGACACATTAACATAAACAGAGGATAGAGCTGTTTATTTCAAGATTTTCTGAAGAATTCACTTACCATACTTATATTTTCTGCATTCATTTTTGCAACTGCAACATCGTAGCATGGAGTTTGACTCCACTTGCCTTTGATCTTGTTATTATAGTCCTCATGGTAAATTACCTATAACGGAATAAAAAAAATAGTATTTAATCCCCAGCTCAACTTTCACTTGACAGATTTGCTTTTAAAAGTTTTCTTTTTAAAGTTGTTTCATATTTTACATCTGCATTATAACCACTTTAGCAGTTACTGTCAAAATAACCTGACATATGATTTGACCTAATCATTCATTTTTCAGTTATTTTGGTACCTTCCCTTGACCAAAAAGGATGAATAGGTGAAATAAGTCATCTATTCCAAAAGACTCAATAAGAAATACTCTCTGCGAGATGTAAATGGAAAATGCTTTCAATATATGGATTGCCTGGTATATGTGATTTCTATTAGACTGTATTCAAGCTCATGGAAATCAAGTATACGCTGTTTAAACAAAATTTTAGTGTTTAAGCAAACAGTTACTTTAACAGACAGTTACTATCTGTTTAATTAAACAAAACATCTTCCTGATTTTTGACTCACTGTTCCAAATGCATTTTCAGCCACAGTTGCTTTGCTTATCACGAAAATACAACTTCTCCAATGCCATTTCAATTGTTACCACATTGATAAAGAACATACATGCCAAAAATAAACAAAAAAAAAAATCTAAATTCTGTTGTTTTGGAGATATAATATACAGGTTACTGACTATATTTTATTCATTTCAAAGAATAATCATAGTGATCTTGCTTTTTCCATGCCAAAAAAAATCTTGATGACAATTTAGCTTTTAAGCTACTTAAGGTTCAAGAAATGTTCTCTAAATGACAAACTACTCTCTGTCACCTTCCAGATGAGTGCACTACAGTATTTCTAAATGCTTTTGCAACCATAAATGAATACTGTAATTCCGTAATCTTAAACAGCAGATAATTTCCAATACATAGCAACAAAATCATGCCCATCTTCCTTATCATAGCTAAATTTTGAACTGAGTTAAAATCCTACTTCTGTCTTAAAAGATCATGTGACTTAGCTCCAGTTTCTTCAGCAAAAGTTTGTTTTCCACTATTTCACTTCACCTCCTGCATTCCTCAGCTGTGTTTTATTCTAACTACGTGTAAAATGTATTGGTGAGGACGGGTGCCAGAGTCCTTGTTAATCATGCCACGCAGTTATGGAATTTACTCTTGAATGTTACTTGCTAATCCAGCGTGCCAATCAAGAATCACAGAATCCTTTAGGTTGGAAGAGACCTCCAAGAACACCTAGTCCAACCTATGACCTAACACTACCAAGTACTCCACTAAACCATATCACTAAGCTCTTTATCTAAATGTCTTCTGAATACCTCCAGGGATGGTGACTCAACCACTTCCCTGGGCAGCCTGTTCCAATGCCTAAAATAGTTATCTAATATGCCAAACTAATGCTAATAAGAAATAGTTATCTAATTTGCCAAACATTTCCACTGATATCCACAAACTTAAGAATGTGTGAGATATGTATGCATTTGATGGTGAAATGAACATTTAGAATGTTTTCTCCAACACTGACCTAGCCATCTTCAACAATCAGATATCCAATTTATCAGCAAAGTAAGATTATTCCTTGCAAGTAACTCATTTAAAAAACAGATATATGCTTATATTTCACTGTTTACTTTTAAGAGAACGGTAAAATGGATGGTTTTTACTGCTTTCTCCTGTAAACATCTAAAGTGCAAAGTAGCAGAGAAAAAAAAGAGGAAGAATGGGTAGTAACGTGTATATGACAGAAGCAGAAATGTTTTGTGAAACCTAAATTTGCTGACAAGAATGAAGTTTTGCCTTTCACCTGAGACTGGATAGGATTTTCTCTGAGACATGTGAGGAAGAAAGAAAAGGTAAAAACTGATTTTCACCACTGAAAATCAAAGAGATCTTCATGAGGTCTGGTCTTTCCTTTTAGTCTCCCTTTCTTTAGGCACCCTTTTGCCTCTCTAACTGCAAAAGGGAGATTTCTACAGACAGAATACTGCATTCTACTCACATCACTCAGCTGCCTTGTCACTTTCTTGGCTTGTTCCACATCAGGTGGATCTGGCAGAGAAGTATATTTAGATTTTCGTTCATCGTGCCCTTTTTTGTAGACAATCTGAAGATACAAAAGAGGTAATCATTTACAGTAACTACCCACTTAAATAGCAACAGAATATTTACTCTTAACTCTGCTAACTCCACCGTTAACAAATGTAGTTCTGTCCACAGATACTGCAGCATAAACTCTTTCAATCAATGTATTCTGGAGGAAAAAAAAATGGAAAAAGTCTCTTGGTAAGAGACATCGAAAAAGAAACCGTTCCCCGGGAAAGTTTTCAAGTATACTGATCTATTGCTTGTGACAAACTAGACATCTGCAAAATTCACTGAAATCTTTATGTGAAACCTGGAATCCTTGGTTGAAGAGTTACGTGTCTGTTTTTTTCTAAGTATCAACAAATAAGATCCTGAGTTTGCCTCAAGAACTCCTGAGTCTTATTACTTTTTTAGAGATACAGATTCATATATCCATCACAAAGCCCAGTGAACTGGGCTTACAGCCAACCCTGAATTTCTCAACACATTTTCAGAGATATTTGAGGTCTTCTTACTGATTATCTCAGAAGATCTGTAATAAATTAATTATTTAATTCACTCTCAATCCAACACTAAATTGCCAATAGAGTATATACTTTTCTAGTGACATAGGACTACTGTCAGAGCTAACTATTAGTGCATATCTATGCATTTTTATCTTCTGTTCTATTACAAAGTCCACCAAGAAGTCTACCAAGTTACACTGCAGCAGTGATCCAACTGTCAATCAGGCTTTGATACTTACATCACTCAGAGTCTTTTGAGCCTGTGCTACCCTTCTGAGTTCTGGACTGTCATTGTATGGATAGAATAATGTTTTGTCTCCTTCCCAGTCTTCTGTATAGAGTTTCTTAAAAACAGAAAAATGCCAGAATACAGAATGAATTAATCTCTGATTTGGAATGCTTCTTAAACTTCAGCTGCATAAACGTGTGATTTTTCTTACCTTACTGAACATTGCTGTATTTTTTATTGCATTAACAAGCTCTGGGGCATCAGGAGGAAGTAAGTACTTGTCCTTATTCTCCTCCCAGTTCTGTTTATATAACACCTGCACAGAAAGATCAGCAGGTTGGTTACTCTACTACTAGAAAAATATTTATATTTGTAATTAAACAGCCTGCTCTAAAGATTTTTGCAAAGTGAAAGTCTCAAAACAGTGACATTTAAAGACATCAATTGAAAACATTTAAGATATTTATACTTGCCTTGATCAACTTCTCTGGTCTCTCTCCCTGTGCTTCTAAACTGTTCTATAAATACTGCTTTAGTGCCCTGAGCTCAAAACCTTACTTATATCAGTAACTTCATGATCCATTAATGTTCACAACTTCCAGTAAGTCACAACTCGCTCACCTTGCTCACTTGCTGTGATACCTTCTTTGCATGTTCTATATCCTTGGCCTTTTCATCGACGTGGCAAATAGTTCTAGCAACTTCACCAGCCATGCGGTATTTAACCTAGATCAGTGCATACCAAACCACATTTATATTTACAGCAAAAACTGACAGTTTTTTTTTTTAAAAGCAGAATATCAAAATTTTGACACAATACCGCAAACATCCAAAATCTGAATTCAGTAAAGCATTTAGGCATGTGATTAACCTTTACCACAGACTAGCTGTTGCTTAGGAATAAAACCTATTGAAACAAATGGATTTTGTGAGTTAACTGAGAAAGAAATGCAGTTTTGAGACACTGTCAAGAGCTGTGAATCGAAGTTAGAGGTAGTATCCTTCTGTAATCACACAGTTCTTTCCAAGAGTACTTGCATCCTGCATAATGAGATACAGAGATCCCTGTGCTACACAGTATGTCTTAATCTCACAGTCCATTACCATGGACCATACACTACCTGTAGTCCCAAAAGCAGTATAGCCACACCACCATGGCAAAACAGTAGCTTGGACAAAAAATCATCCTAATGCAGTTATACCACTCCCAGCTTGACAGCAGGCTCAGTCAGCCAGCATTAGTGCATGGATTGCTTTATCACGTTCCTCAGTATATCCTAAGGCAGGAGTGGAGTAGAATTTAATGGATGCTCATCTCCTGACCACCGGTTAGGTTAGGTGTTTTCCATCTCAGCTTTAGGGGTTCCCATTCTTAGGGACTCAACTCTCCCTATTTATGGTACAAAGAATTAAGATGCTTTGCTAGGTGGATATCAGTTTCCCAAATTGTAGGGTGTATTGTTGAAAGGGAGACTGGAACTGCTTAAAAGAGAGAGGAGGAGGAGCTAGATTCCAGAACTGGAGGCACTGCGCCAGTGGGGCAATTGTACGTGGGCTAGCTTGCAAAGGCAAATCACTAAGAGTGAGATTCACACAGAGGGGACACAGAGGGGGGAAAACATCTTGAAAAAAACCATATTAAATTACAAGATGTACAGAAATTCATTTTGCAATACTTGGAGCATCATTTTTCCAGTATTTCTTTAGGAACTGACTTTCCATTGCTTTATGAAAACAAAAATGTTTAAGTATTTTAGAAGTAAAATTCTATGGCTATTCACCCACTGCTCAACTTAACTTCAATAAAAATTTGTCAGGCACATCATCCACAACTGCAGGACATAATGTGCTGAATCTTCAAATTCAACGATACAGGGATTGCCATCATCTCCCATGTCTGTAACTTCTGATCAGAATTTTTCAAACCTCTTTAGCCACGATGAAACAGGACTATTATTCAGCTGCTCAGGAGCCATCACATCTCCCTTCCTGAACGACCTAAATTCCAATCTATATCAAAGAACTCAGATTGTCATATACTCTGTATTCCTTGCTCTAGTAATCGTGATAAAGTTTCTGCTAAACGTTCGGATTGCCTTATCACCATATCATCAAAAATTATCACTTCTTATCTAACATTTAAAATTATGACTCAATTTACTTCTTTACCGCTCATCAAATATTTTTGCTTATGACATTGGATACCTACCTCACTGAGCTGGTCTTGCACTTTCTTGATTCTCCGAATTTCTGGAGTATCAATTGTGGAAGCATATGGCCTTCCTTTTTCTTTTCTAAATTTTTCTTTGTACTTATTCTGAAAGAAAATAATGACAAATGTAATCAAGACACATCCTAAAACTCTGGCAGAAATGTGAACAGCAATTATTGATGTATTCATCTGGTTAGTATAGGAATTTGGGGCAGATCACTGAATCGTACTAACAGGCATTACTCAATTACATTTGCAGAGTTATGCTTATTTTAACCAACTGACTTTCTTCCATCTGACACAACAGAAAAATTCCATTTCTACCTTTAGCCTGTTTTAGATCACTTCTAATCGAGTTTATTCTCCTTAGGAGTTTGGTCTTGATTAATTTACAGTTATTTGTTTCAGTGACCAAAGATAAGGAAAATTTTTGCATTAGTGTAGCAGTCCTAAACCTATGATCTCACATAATCCTTTAACGCTGAACACTGGTAGGTAATATACATAAAAATTTAGGAAAAAGGATCTGACATCATCTTGCATCTATGAAGTACAGTTGTTTTCCACCCTTTAAAACATAGTACAGTATTGGTCTACTGGACTTTGGTATCCCGTTCTGGGAATTTAGGTAAGTACTTGTTCCCACATGTTGTGTACAAGAATTTTTCTTGGATATATAGAGGGAGAGAGAAAATAATATAAAAATACTGAGCTTTGCTGTCCAATAGACATCAGCCCAGGAGTCCTATTAACTGACATCTATGATAATCTTCAGACATATGCCTCAAGCTACTTTTTGTGCCTAATGATTACTTAATGTACCTAAGCAGGAAATGGGCAAGACATGGGTTAATTGAAAGAAGGAAACTTCCTACTTAATGCAAATAGCACTAATACACATCATGAAGTGAAGTACAGAAGGAGCTAAAACAGTAGTATGAAGGTTTGGAACAATACCTACTAAATATTTTTAAAATTGGTGTTCCTAAACAACTAAAAGACATGGGACAATTTACCTCACTGAACAGGTCCTTCATTTTATTACTGTGTTGTAGATAAGGTGTCAAAAACTTAGATGTGTCCACTTTTGTCCGTATTATCTTCTTTCTGACTGGAGGGGCTGCATCCTCAACAGAAGGTTTTTCATGCTCAACTGTATAGGTGATGGTTTTAGGACCTGTGAAATCTGTGCTAGTGGTCTCTGTGATCTCGGTGACCATCTGGGAATAAAGAAAAAAAATCTTTGTTTTGTAATTATAAATCACTGTTTTATTGTAAGCATTTTTCACCTCCTCTGTATATACACGGATGCTCAGTTCTTATCCAGGAACCACTTACAAAGTGGAAAAACAGTGACACTTTTCCTACTGGGATTACCCTATATGCCTACTACACATCACCCAAACTGAAAAAGCACAATGAATTAACTGACTGGCTGATTTCTGTATCGACCTGATGTAATTACTCTCCAGAGGAGCTGGAAGAGTGGGGGCTCCTGCTGCCTGTGTTCTGTATGTATAACTTCCACTGGCATCAGGCAGGTTCTCAGGCGGGACAATCTGCAACTAAAACCAAAGCAAACAAGTGTTCTCAGTGCTGAAGTTGTGTTGAAGACGGACATCACACAGCCAGGACTCCTAATGATGTCACTGAAAGTTGTGAAAGCAGGTCAAAGGTGCACAAAGTCATTCAAAAGGAGTATCTTCCTCTTGCAAAAGGAAAGGAATGGACACAGCAGACCCCAAGTCTTTAGGATCCTGTAGAAAGTGCATGACGCACCGACTGAACAAATGCCTACAATCCACCTTTTCTACCAACGTACATTTTCTCATGGTCAGATCACAATCATGGCAGACATAGTTAAGATACATATATAATCAATTGATCAAGCATCCATTGGTATGAGGCCCATAATTAATTTAAATCAGTTATATACTTGTTTATCAAGATATTCATGCTGTAATCAATAATGTTAATACTAAAATTCTAATCTAAAGCATTTAAAAATAATTATTACAACTGAAAAATATGCTCTGAAATCATCTGAATAAGAAAGTATCAAGTTTTATTTCATATCAATTAGCTTAAAAAAACCAAAAGCCTTTAAAATGGAATGCATGAAGTTCAGATTTCTGATAGTAACTTGCATTAGTATGAGATAGACCAGAAAATACATCGAGCATTAAATATTAACTTGACAAGTATACAAAACTTAAATTACAGAAAGTTTACTATGCAAACATTAATTACATTTCACTAATGCTGCCCCAGGATGTTAATAGTTACTTCTGCACCACCACAGATTAATATCTTACAACTTGTTTCAAATATGCAAGTGTTCATTTAAGTTTTGGCACTGAAAGCACGGGAGAGTTTGAAACCTGTCTAGGCAAACACTTTGAAAAGCACAACCTGCTGTTAGCTTTATAACAAAACAGTGAAGCTACACACTTGTATGAAAAGTTGTAATGTACTTCTAAAACTTGGAGAGGCTTCATTCTGAAAATACATTATTTCATACGAAAAAAAAGCTCTTTTATTTTCACATAACTCATAGGCCCACAAGATGCTAATGCACTAGATTGCACTTGCAGCTGATGGAAATAGGTCTAATCACATTAGCTAGAAAGACATTCATACTCATGTAATTCTTCATTCCACAATACTGTTTTCAAAAACTGATGCACATCAGACACAGAAATAGTCATGTTATTGCTCCCTTTAAATCCAGTCTGGCTACAGATTTTAAAACACCTGATGAATTCAATGGTTGACTTCATCTTAAAAATAATATGATAGTCTTTCTTCAAAAGTGTAGTCCTAGATTATTTGCTCAAACAGTATTCATCAAATTATATTTTACTAAATTAAAACTATAGGAAGACTTTGGGAAAAGATCTTTTGTTTGGAAGGAATCACATAAAGTGAATCACTAAGCTTTTGTTTCAGCATAAGCCTATGCCATAAAGAATATTTCATGGTAGCATACCATGGAGTTGATTATATCTATATTATAAATAAAATTTCAAATTGTGGTAATAAATCCTTGTTAACTCAAATATTTGTTACCAGTGACATGAAACAAAATCTGCAAATGACCACTTTCCAGTTAGACTACAAAAGGTAAAGGGAAAAGAACTGATACATGCAAACTCGTTTGAGGCAGAATCTTTACATATTTCTTTTCCTAACAAGGCCACATATTATGCATGTATGTCCCTGTTGTTCATACATACATATCTAGTCACATTCACATCCTCAATAATTCTGTTCATCTTTAACACAAATAATTGTTTTTTGTCAATATGTTACCTAAGTAATCTTCCTGCCTGTCTTTCTTATTAATAACATAACCTGTTGGTTCATTTTGCCAGTTCCTGTGCAAACTAAGCTGCTGGACAGAAGACACAGGGCAGAACAGAAACCAGCATAGTCCTTTCCTAGCAGACACATGCACAGTTCCTTCTGATGGAAACCAAACAGTGCCAAGGGGCAATTGCACACATCCAGGTCTAAACCCATCTGCAGTCCAGAAAACAGATAGGACAGATACCCAGAACAAGCTAGAAGTCCTCTTGGTCATCCTACAACAGGGTCTTGCAGAAGAAATAAAGTATTTAAGAAGCAACTGTTCATTGACACTTATGTGCTTACTAAGAAACATTAGTCTTCAGAATGCAAAAGGTCACTAGTTTAGCATTATATATTAATTACATGCATATATACATCACATGCAGTTTCACAGGAACTTTTACCTCATGTGGTTCACCCTCCTCAATAATTGTCTCCTCAATGTAGTACTATTAAACAAAGGAGAAAAAAAAATGATTGTTAGGCCAGCTCATAGAGAATAGCAAACTGTAGCTTCTCTTAGAAAGACTGTTTTAAAAACACACTTCTGGAGAAACAGGGCTGTAGTTCATAGGTACCTATCCTTGATAATCCTGAAGATCTGTTCATTTTTTTGCATTAACAATTGGATTTTTTTCCCATATGTTCCTGAATTACTATTCCTCCTAAGTAATTAATGAAGGATCATTATCTAATTTTACCTGCAAGAGAGAAGACAAAGATGACCACACTAAAAGAAAGAATCAGCATCCAAAATAATAGGACGTCCCAAATGTCTGGTAATACACCAAAAGGACTGTGTTTCTCTCTCCAAGGCTGCCCTCTGAGGTGCTCCTACCTACAAACAAGGCTCTGCACAGATCCTTGAAGGACCCCAGCAATTACAGGCTGCCAGCTAGACTTCCTTCCACCTTCTGCAGAGCTCAGAATTCTGAACTCTGCAGTTCAGCCAATTTTCTACTCACTTTATTGTCCACTTATCCAGCCTATCAATTTGGTGAAGAAGACTATAGGAGTCTGTTTCAGAGGTCTTCCTAAGTGGTCAAGTGAAGCAAGAACCTTTCTCCTTTTGCCAGGAACCACGATCCTCCATCTTCTCCGTCCTGACAGCCACCCTCCACCACCTGTTTAACCAGGGTTTCCAACTGGCACTCCTTCCTTGCCATGTGTGGCTCAGGCTCTCATTTTTATGAAGGCACTGTCAACCTCATCTTATCCTCCCTGATGGTGCAAAGCCTGCTCACCTCTTCTTTCAGCAACCTGCAGTGCAACTCACTGACCTGCCCAGAGCACATCTCCCACAGGAGAGGCGAAGACGGTTACAACCCTGCCTGCAGCGCTCCCTCGGTCTCGCTCCCCCGCCGGCAGCCCGCCTTTCCCCGCAGTGGCCGGGAGCCGAAGGCGCCAGAAGCAGCTGCTGGGCACCGTGGCAAGCTGAGCCTTTCCGCAAACGGAGAGCCTGCGGCCGCCCTGCCCCGCCACCTGCCGAGGCCATCTCTGAGGCGCCGCCGGCAGCGGCCATGCAGCCAATGGCGGCCGCGCGATGGCGCCGTCCCGCCACCCCCCCACGGCGCCGCACAGCCCCCCTGCAAATGGCGGCAGTGCTGAGGGGCGCCGGCGTGGTGGGCTTCGCCGCCGCGCTGCTTAGCTAAGAAAAACCACTTAAAAGTGTTGCTCCAACCGCTGTGGTAGACAGCAGCAATCTTATTCAACAGGTATTTAGCTTGCCACTGACTTACAGCATGGTAAAAAATTAAAATGTAAAATGTTATCTTTGAAAAGCTCCTCGACAGTGGTCACATGCCACAACTGCAGAAACCAACAGCTCTTTGAATCAATCCATAAAAAAAAATCTGATTAAAATTTAAGCCCTTTTCACAGAGTTGTTCCTCAAAGCTAGGTTCACATAACTGGCTCATACTTCGCAATCCATCTCTTACCTGGCTATGTTTTGAGGCAATTTCTGCTCACTGACCCTATAGCATGCTTGAACCACTTTCCCCAAATCGTTTAGTTATTCAACAGTGAAAGGTTTGCATCATTCACTATTTTTTGTACATCACAGATGGCTACAATGTCCAGTGCAGCCTAAGAAATCCAGAGAAGGAAAAAGTAGTGTCTTAAAATCCTCAGCATTGTCTCAGCTACTCATTATTCAGCAATAATATTCTACCCTTTCTGAAGATGAATTCCTGATAGAACTCTTACAGGTTTAAAATAGGGTATTCATATAGAAGAGAAGCTCTAGTTTAAAAAAAAAAAAAAAAAAAAAAAAAAACTCTGGAAAGGATTAAGCTGCTTTAAAATTATACCAGACTTATTGTCCCTGTTTTATTTAACTTCTCACTATGAATATCTTGGGGGAAGCTACTTCAGCAGCACCATCTTGGTCTGTCCTAGGGATGTGTTTACAGTAAGTCAGTTACTGGAAATTAAAAAATAAAAATAAAAAAATAAAAAAAAATAAAAAAGAAAGAATTAAGCAGACTGTGTAGACATAGAGCCCAACATATAATTCCAGCATCAGCAAACAAACATTGGCAGCAAATAAATACACATTTTGTTACTGAGAGCATATAATGCTCAGGAAGCGTAAAGTCATAACCTCGTAATATGAAACAATGAAGAACTGGCGTCTTTTTGACTAGGTTGCACAAGGTGTGTGTGTGTGTGTGTTAAAATGGGCTTATTTCCCAACACGTGTTTAACTAATTCAACTGGCAAACTGTATGACTTCATTTGTTATTTAAAGTTTTTTAAGTTGGCAGCCAGTGCTCAATGCCTGAAATCAGCAATCCATTGAATTTGGTGTGGAAGTAAGAGTTGTGGGACATCTATGTCTGCAATATCTTATTCTTTTCCTCAAAGAAGTGCTAAGCAATTTGTTAGAAACACTTATGCATGTAGTAATACAAAATTTCATTTTAGGACAGTAATAAAGTAACAAGTAAGACCACACTCTTTGCTAACCTTGTACACACTTTTAGTAGCAAACTCATTATTCCAATGGCATTTACGCATAACAGTAAACTACAGTTGCCCTAGTTTCTGGGGATTCTTTCAATCCAGTCACCGAGACTAAATAATTAGGCATATAATTGTCAATTTAAATGCCCAATTGGCAAATGAATCCCCGATGCAACTCCACAGACATCTGCAGGTTTAGGTCTAGCTCCATCTCTGCAGCTTCTAAGGCTAAATACACTATTGGTCAACAGTATGTTGGTGGGACAAAACTGCTGTATCTTTGCATTGCAGTGGGCAGACAGGCAGAAGCCAGGCTAGAGAGTGGCTTCCAAAGTCATCCTCTCTAGCGTGGATTGGATGACAGACGGCAAGCCAGGGGGAAAAAGAGATGGCTCCCTGCATCTATAATTATGCAGAAGAGTAACCACAAAACCTCGTGATGGGGGAGTGGGATGGTTACAATCCTTTTTTAAACACAGAAACTATGACAGGAACCAGAGAGATTTTGCTCCACTGGGAGCAACTTTTTGTAGTTGTTGTTGTTTTTTTACTGATCAAACTATTTAACAGATATCTAGTCATACCCTAATCTTCAGAGAGCAAACAGCAAGTAACCATCTATGTTCACGAGCAGTGTCTTGTTCAAGTAGTTAGTACATTCATTCACAAGGCAGAAAACAATTAATGCTACTCTCAGATTTTCTTCTTACCTCCACGACTTCCTCATATTCTTCCTCCTCCATTTTGAGGGTATTCTTCTGTCTCTCCCCCACTCACTGGTCAAGCAGCGGATGAAAGTGTGAATGTACAGTATTAGCCCACAACTGACAGTACTATGAAAAGCTATCTGTCAAGTTCATAAAGTGCATGGGTCAGAGTAACTACTGAAATTATTAAACTGCTATTGGCTAATCAATGGAAGAACTTGAACAACAGAAAGAACTAAGGCTGGGATCTGACATTACTTTGTTTCAGATTATTGTAGGATTAAGTTTCAAGCACCAATTAACTATCAATACCAGTATCAATTACAGTTTTGGACAAATACTTTAATAGTTGTAACACCAATACTGGAATTCAATGAAAAGTTTAAAAAAAAAAAAAATCAGAGGAAGAGATTTCTTGAAGTTTGATTTGACTTTTTGTCCATTACAACAAGGTTACATGTAGATTTTTCTTTTATCTTAGACTATTCTGTACAATTTTGTTGCACTATTAAAACTCTTGTTTGAATGGGAGCTTTATCTGCATATTCTACTATATTCATTCACAAATAAAAATACAATGTAGAAAAAGATTGTAAATATTTTTTAAGTGACCTAATGTAAATGAGGCAATTTCGCTTTTCCCAGCATTAGCCTATGCAGATGCTCTGGGTTTTTTTTACCGCTTGTGGCTTTTTTCTCTCTATTTCTTCAGACCTGGAAAAGATGAAAAATCCATACAAGTGGCTGAATTACAAAGTACAGATTACTGTCAAAACCTCTAAACGAATTAATTAACAATGATTTTGCTACGAGGCACAGTTACAAATTTCCACCAGAGAATACAGCCCCGTTTCTAATGTTGGTAGGGGATGAGGCTTTGGAACAGCTGTTTCTGAGTCCAAAGATATTTGCCGTGTAAGCTAATACTACCAAATGACAGGGTGGTTTTGTTTAGCTGGCTAAACTGCAATTCCTTCTGAGGCAAGTGAAGTCTAGTAATGCAGGTTAAATATAGGAACATAGAATACTGTCCCTTTTTAATCCCAATGTGTTGAGAAAAACTACCCCAAAAAAAAGTTAAACCACAATATTAACTATTAAAATAAATGAAGAATAACTCAATCAGCAATTGGCATATTCTGTGATAAAATAGGCAGAAGTTTATGAACAACTATACAACAGTAGTAGGGACTTGCATATAAGGAACCTCTCTGTACAAGCTTTCACTATTATAACCTTCAGTTGCACTCCCAAAACACAGTTCTGGGTCCTTTCCTCTCATTGCAATTTCCAACCAGTCAGTTAATGAGCCAGACAGAAAATCTGATTCACATGGGCAAGACAAAACTGGTACTCTCAAAAAATACAGAATCAGGAATCAGCTTGAGATCCTATTCTAAGGAAAAGAAGTCAAATGTGATTAAATGTTCTTACCAGCAACATCTAGTAAGTATCCTTAGGAGCAAAGCCTCTCCAGTCTTCCCTCCTGAGCAGCGCTGGGCGAGAGCAAGCCTGGTGCACCAATTCCTAATTACGCATGTGGCCAGCACAGCCAATCTGGCTCCGTCCTGCTCCAATTTCAGCCCTAAATATACTTGGTGACCCTGGAGGAGGCCACCTGTTCTCAGCAACATGACGGAAAAGGGAGCTGGGCATTTCTGTGCTCCTGAGGAAACCCAAAAGATACCACAGTTTGACTAAACTTCATCAGGTCTCTGCTGAAACAGATCCCAAGGGAAATTCAAGGGAGTGTTTGAATGGAAAAAAAAAAAAAGTGTAATATTTTTTTCTTTCAGAATTGATAATGAGTTTGAATTGACAGAGCTGATTTACTCACTTTATTGTACCTGAATCAAAACTATCCAAATTCAAGAATCTCTAAACATCAGAGAAAGGAGAGAGGAGTCTGGACTTCAAACTAAATTCTTAGTATAAATCTATCTTTAATTTCACCCCTTAAGTATACCTAAAGTTCTTCATCAATTTAACTTGAGGCAAATCATATATCAATAGTTTTATCACTTCTTATGAAATCTTACATAGCTGAATACATGGATTCAGGAACATGTAAAAATTTACTACCTGCAAGGAAAAACAGAAACCATGCAGAAGAATGCATAAATAAAAACCCAATTAACAGCCAATATGTCTGGTGAAGAGAGAATAAGGATACGTGATAAATAGATCGAGCAACAAGGAAGCAATTCTAATGAACTATTTTGGAAGATCGGGCATTATATGATGAATGGAGTAGAATCACAGTGATGATAACAGAAGAGACCTCTTAGGTCATCTAGTCCACCCTCATAATATGGTTGCTTTAGCTCTTCAAGGAGGTGAATACCAGCACTGATCTTCTCTTTTCATATAATATATCACATAACTCAATAAATGATTGTCAAGAGCCCTTAAGAGACACCTTCTTGTTCCTTAACTCTTTCCAGAAGTTAATATTTATATCCAGATGAAATATCATATCTCATCTGCTACTGCCAAGGATTTTATACCCTACACAGAGCTGTAGATCGTTCCATTTCTCCTTTAGGCAAGCTATATGCTTTCAGTTATTTAGCATTTGCTTTACTAGGTAATCCTTCCTCCTTTTAATGCTATTTCTGTTTATGTAAAAGTCCCTCAGTTTCTTAATATCTCTTGATGTCTAGAAATGAATATAACATGTTGATGGAGTTTTGCTAGAGCAATGTCAGCTTTATCTTCTGCCCTCTAATCCAGTTCCTGTGTGTGTGCATTCCAGAAATAACTCACGGAGTCATTTTTCTCCAAAGTACTGCTTTTCCATTGATTAGATGCATAATGTAACATCTACGTAAGTGATGACAAACCTTTGTGCAGTGAAGGGCCAATTATTACTATTATTATTTTTAATATGTAATTCTTTATTGTTGTTTCCAGCTCAAATCTCTGTTGATGTAAAAATTAGTGCCAGAGGCAGTGACTCACCATCCCTCTTCTTGGTTCTTTCCAGCAAGTCTGGGTTCAAGGCTTCTTTTTCACACTCAACAGTTGTACTTTACTTGCTCTTCCTGTAAATGGCATTGCCCCATAGTCACTGCTACAATATTAGATATTATTATGCCTCACTCCAATCACCTGATTTAAATCAGGTTTGCTAGATCATCAGAAGTAAGTACCCCTCTGTCCTGAAGGTTATTCTGACAAAATTAGCAAGCATTTTAATACAGGATGCGATTTTCTGTACAGTTCTCTTGGAAGTTCCTGCAGTCTCTCTCTTGATACGCTCTACAACTCCTGGATTACTGGGACATCACATTCAGATTCTGTTACAGTGCAGTTCAGTATATCTTATTTAGGAAGACAATGAATGAGGTCAAAACACATGAAGGATGCAAGTACCACTTTTTCTGGCACTGAAATGCAGCTGGTTTTGGTGTGAAACATGGCAGATATTTAGCAGCAGACAGTTCAGGGCTGGCAATGAAGCATGGAATAACCAAACAAAATTACAGGAGGGGTTTAGGAAGCAAAAGTGTTACTGCTGAAACTAAAAGTTGGACAGAACATAAGATTTATGCTCCGACATACATCAGAACATGAAGAGGGAAAAAGAGAGTGCTCTTGGGTCATCTAGGGCTGCCTGTAAATCTTTCAGTTCTGTGGTTTGCCATTCTGCTCCTTCGGCTCCAAATCTCAGGGACCAACTCTGACAAAACTATCACTACTAGCTTTGTTTCCATTTAGAACTGAAAAAAATAACCAAACAAACTACATTTCCTGTGATTTCCACCCAAGTCCACAACTCTTCTTTTTTGGTGAAGGTTTAGTGTTCACTCACTTCAGTGGTTTTATCACATCCAACTCACAAATAAGTGGACATTTACACACATGCCTATATATAGATAAGTTGTTATTCTATATTTATATATAATGCATAAACGTATGCACACATATCTTCACTGTGGAAATTAACTACTGTGCTCATTGTTACATATATCAGTCACTTCTCAGGATTGTTAAAATGCATTCTAATGATATGTATTCGTATTGGAATATCAGCAAGTATTGCATGCTAAAGTGGAACATGCATGAGGTAAATGGAATAATAATGGTTAATATTAATTTGTTTTTTCTTCATTGTTTTCCCTGACTGAAAATTTATGTCTGTGACTCAGATTTCAAACCACTGTTTGCTGGAGTATTCTGAGAATACTGGCCTGACTTTGCAGGGAACATGTGTTTCCAGGCAATAGGAAGGTTCTGCTGATAGGTGACAGACTGGCAGGTTGGATACAGGTTAGCACACCCGGCCACCTTATTTTATCTATGGTAAATAAATATGCATATGCTCAGCAGTTTTGAACTAAAAAGACAGAATGGTGCAAGATGACTAAGGCAGAGAAAAATGTTGTTTTGCATTTAAATGGCCCAAGATTTTAAAGCAGAAAATATTCTCTTCTGCTTAGTGTTTTTAAATATTAAGTTCAGTCAGTCCTACTTATCAAACCACTTACGGCAGGGAGAAAGGAAAGAAGTAACGTGCAACCTTCTCTTGATTTAATTAGTAGGTATATAATACAGGAACAATTAACAGCCTACATATACTCACTCCCCTAACCCACACAGCATTCACATATAAAAACTCACTGTTTTTTTTTTTTTTTTCTTTTCCCTAGAATCTCATTTAGAGCTTTTGCAAGTTCCTTTTGGGAGGCAGTCTTTCAACTATGGAAAATAAGTAATGTAATCCAGGAGCCTGATCAATGTTGAGGACAAAATATAGAGGATCAATAAATAAGGACTAAAGGGCAACCACACTGTAACCCCCACACACACACACACCACCCCTAAAGGATATAACTGTTACAGAAATTCTACTTTTCTACAACCACCCCCCAGTTAGTGACATTTCTGTATCAGCTTGATCATTCATTCCCTTGTATTTCTTTTATAGCGCATCACTCTGTAGATTCCACATTAGAGTTTAGGAGAATTTTAATTAGCCAGGGCCAGATCTGACAGCATGAAACCCAGGCAGTACAGATCACTGCAAGCTGGCAATTACTTCTTGAAGGAGAAGACGTTTAGATTCAAGAGACTTTCTATCCACTGTGGCATCTGTTTGACTGAAAATTACACAGGAAATCTGTTGTGCCAGAGATTACATTGGCTTCTCTGTGTCTTGCCCTTTGTGTGGATAAACTTACTGACATCAGAGGTGCTATATTTAACCTCCTGAGGTAATCAGTAGACCACCCAGACTTAACAAGCATTGTATCATTGTAAAAGGACATATTTTAATACATCTTTGTGCCATTGTCTCTATTTTTGGACTATCGTTATTAGCTTACTTTTCACTATTTTCACTTTTCCTTTCTGCCTACCAGATTTTGCACAGGAAAGTTGGGAAAGAAAAAAAAAAAAAAAAAACTTGTACATTTATGGAGCTCTCACCTAAGTTAATCAGGTATCTAAAATTTTCCCTTAGAGTGCTGTCTCTACCAAAATATCTAAAAATGCACAGAAGACTGGAAGTAAGACATGAAATGTATGTTGCTTATGATATGCAATCTGCAAGACACTAATATTCAACCTGAAAATTCTGTAACAATCAAGAAGCTGTAAGCATGAAAGCCATTTATGCTGAGAGGAAAGTTTTAACTGAAGAGCACAACATAAACACCAGAGCCTTAAAAATAAAGTAATTGCTGTTAGATGACTTGTTGTCAGCCTCTGCTGGGAGGCCCTCAAGCTATGTTTGCATTTGCACTCCAGGGATCCAAGCAGTAGTGGAAATTTGTGTAGAAAATGCAGGTCACAGAAAATCCACTAATAATGAAAAAGGGAAGGAATGGAAAAAGGAAATTAGGTAAGGGTTTTTCCTTGTCGTATCGTGCCCTTTTACTGAAGCATTCATCATTCACTGGGTAAAGGAGACTATGAGAAGAGCGAGCCGGAGGGGACTGGAATTTAAAATTTCCCTCTGGGTGTTCTCACAAGGACTTACTGTTATCCAGTTTTTCTTATGGTTTCTGAAGAGGTGGAACAGGGTCCCTGTAGGTGGGTGGGGAACGAACCATGACCTGTTACAAGTTGCAGTCACATCACGTGCTACCAGTGTCAACGCAATATAAAGACACTACTGCCGGCATGAATACTGAGGAATGTTTGTCAAATTGAGTTCCCATACAGGCTTGACTGTTTATGGTTTCTAGATTTCAAGTGGACTTAATGATGAAGTGAGGTGCAAAGGTACTAATCAGTACCAGGACTGAAATAGCTAAGGGGGCTGTCTCCCACTTTAGGGAACCTCAGTGGTTTTGACTTGCTGCAATATTAGAAGCATCTGAGCAAGGCATTTTCAGGATCTCGGTTCTGAATCTGCGTGTCATTTAGTTTGGCAGTATAGCTTTGACTGAGCAAAGAAATGTCTGCCCTTTGAATACATGCCATGCATCTCTGCAATTTCTGTAACTCTCTTGCAGCCTAGGAACTGAGTTATGGTTTTAAGTGTACAGGCAAAGGAAAAGGCACTCTTCTGAGACTATACATCCTTATTTCTCAATATTTGACTTACTTTTCTTTCTACTAATTATCATGCTGTAAAAGCGGCGTATAATTTTAGAAATATGCAAAAGCCACATCACAAGAACTTCAGCTGTACTCAAAGAAAGAAAGCTTACACAAGTAAGTTGAAATTGTGTATTTCTAACGGTTCAATTAAGCTTTCTTTTCATTAGCTGCAGGTGCAGGTACAAAATTTACAGATGATGATATGAAATGTGAGGGATGTAATAATGTGTTTCTCTTAAAAAAAATGCTGCAATCTATACCACAGAAACATGCACAAACATCTCTTTCTCATAATTGTTTTGAAATGACTAAGAACATGTTAGCATACAAAGTGGAAGCCTGACTGTTCAAAATCTGACAAAGGCCTCTGCAATCAATAGATATGCTAGGATTTTGAAGTGTTGTTGACAGAGGTGGCTATGAGAAGAGAGGCTGATCTAGAAGCACTTTATTTGGTTCAGAGTCAGCATCCACAACAGCTTACCCACAGGTTTGTTAAACTGCAAGGATCCACTGCCCAGAACCTCTGCAGAAGGGGCAGACAAATTTTGGTCTGATGTATAGAAATATTGCAGTAGGTAGGGAAAAAAAATAACGAAAAATATGAAGTAAAAGGCTTGGTTAGACTAACGCAAGTGATTGATTGCCTTAGAATGACACACACACACACACACATATACATACACGTACGTTTCCCTGAGACCTCCCTCTGCAATATGACAGCTGGCAATACACTAAGCCAACCTTTTTTTTCTTCTGCATTAAAGCAGGCTAGGAACACACACATTGTCAGTGACTGTGTCGTGGCTAAGGAAGGAAAATTTCCATCTGACAGGGAATTTAACTGTTTGCGCATAATCCTAGGAACTGCCAGGTTGTAGAGCACTGAGGAGTAATACTCGCTGTCTTCACGTGGCAGACCTGTAGCCCCAGGACAGTGAACCGCCAGCACTGAGACACTGCACACAAGCTATAAATCCAGCTCCAGCTGCAACGATCAGGCAGGCCTGAAGCACCACGTCTGCCTCCCCATGTCCCGAAGCTCTGAGGCATTTAAGAGTCTGAACATGACAATGTCAGACTCACTGTTTTGTGATGATTCTTGAACACAGGAGGCAAGCCAATATCTAATGATGAACGGTTTCCTAGTTCATTAACAGCTGACTAATTAACTCACTGGAAAAGGAAAAGGAAAAGGAAAAGGAAAAGGAAAAGGAAAAGAAAAAGAAAAAGAAAAAGAAAAAGAAAAAGAAAAAGAAAAAGAAAAAGAAAAAGAAAAAGAAAAAGAAAAAGAAAAAGAAAAAGAAAAAGAAAAAGAAAAAGCACCTTCCCACAATCCTGTTCTCTAGAATGAGAATTGTTAGAATCAATGCCTATATATTTGTAAAAGAAATAAGGTCATTTTTTTTTATGCCCCAGTTACATTCTCTTATTCATGTTAGGTTATCCAGCCAACCAAGACAAATATTTGTAACCATTTTTTTTTAATGGAAGTACTAGAGAAGTGGGGTGTTGTGTTTTTTTTTTGTTTGTTTTTTGTTGTTGTTGTTGTTGTTGTTGTTATTGTAGTAGTTTTTTTTTTGGTTTGTTTGTTTTGGAAAGGATACATGTTCTAACAAGATGAAGTTCACTTTTTACTCTGTTGCTGCTGATCATCTTTCTTAAAGTATTAATAGAAAATATTAGATCATAACAAATAATATATCTGGAGGCAATGCAATCAAAATGCCATGATTAAGTCATCTACAGTGTCTTATTTGCTTGTTTATTTTTTGATACTGACAGGTTAATACATGATGAGTAGCAGCACAAGCTACTAGCTTTATGGTACTGAAAACAACCGCCTAGCATATTGCCATGAGTCAAAAAGACTTTGCAGGAAGAGGGGGAAGCAAGGGAATATTGGTATGAAACCAAAACTAATTTCATCCTTCCCGATGTTTCTGGAGACAGAACGAAATGCTGTCTCACTGATCAAATTGTTTGGTTAGGCAATCTGCCTACATGACACAGCTTTTGTTTACTACCCACCACCACCATGCCATTGGTGAAATTGCAATCGGTGCTTTTTTCTGATAGTCCAAGCCATAAAATAAAGTCTAAAGAAGCATTAACCCAGTGCTTTATGGTCTTTGGATATAGAACTGAATTTTTTTAGTAGAACAGCATTAGCCAAAAGAACCACCAAGGTGTTTCACTTCCTTCTTCATCTCACATCTAGGTAACACAAATTCAAGTAGCATTCAAGATCACCACCCCTTACTTGTTCAGATAAAATACTATTTGATGTCACAGGGAAACACATATACACCATGTTGTTTGCCTGCTGTGGGTATATGTCCTCAAAAACCATATACCAAGGACTAGTCTCACACAGACTATTTGCTTTCTTTGTCCATTTGTTTTAATCTCACATAGTCACCTTGTTAGTGCCCAATAAGGATATTTCAAACATGGAATCAAGAGTGGATTCAAAGGGAAAAATAAAACAAATGAACAAACAAACACCTGGAAAGAATGTGACCAAGATGCCAAATATTTGTTAACTTTTTTTTTTTTCAGATAAGATGTCATGAAACAAAGAGAAATCAGGTAAATAAATGCATCTCAACCTAGCTGTCCAACTAGTTGTAGTAACTTAAAAATTAGTATAAAATACAAAACCACTGCAGATATAAAATCACAGTGTAAAAAACATAATGTATTGCCATGAGACATTCACACCCAACTAACAGTCAATAGCAGCCTTGGTTTGTTTTGTTTTTTTTCGATCTGAATCTGGCCATTTGCATGAAGGGTAGTATTCCTCACTTGACAGCATCTGTCACAGCCTCCACAATTCTTTACTTAGATTCTTTGAGTCTTAAAAGAAAACATTAATCAACAATATGATGTCAACAGCCTAATTTATCCCTCCTGCTAATGTTCCCAAGACAGCAACAGGGTTTTGCACATAGGCACCAAGCAGAAAGAAGATACACTGAAGATTTCTTCAAGGATATAAAACCACCTCTGATTGTATTGATCAGATTTCCTAACATGAACTTATGGGATAAACTTAGATGTAGCATACAACTCTTATATATGTAACTCAAAATTTCTAGTTTTCAGAATATTAATTTACATTGGTATGAACTAGGGAAGGAAGGGGAGGATCCTTTCAAATCTTTCCTCCTTCCCTCTATTTATAAGATAAATAAACTTCTATATTTTTAGGAAAGGTACAAATATCAGCTGTAAATCCCAGTGAAAAGCCATGCCTGGCTCCCAGAATTTCAGTTTGTATCCTGCCTCCAGCACTTATCCCTTTGGCAAGCCTCTGTCTTACCGTTATGCAGTAAAGATAACACAGCTCTTTTATCTTTGACAACCTTTTTCATCATTATTACAATTGTTGCAAATCATCAGCTTACAGCAACTACTCTGAGAGTTGTAGCTGTTACCTTACAAGCAGATTGATCCATAATTTACAGCCAGAGATGCCCAGTAAGCAGCTGCAGAGGGAAAGAGGTGCAGTGGCAGACAACAGATCTACTCTGACTGCAGGGCAGAGAACCTCGGGAGTCACACAGGTGCATCACCAGCAAATAATTACCATCCCCTTGCAAGCTCTTGCATGAAAATGATGGGATGAGGACTACACTACATCACACCTCCTTTTTGGTGCCTACTGTTTCTCAGCATTCATGGTTCTTTTTCCTTTCCCACTAACCCTAAAGTGGGTTACGATTGTACTTATGCTGAAGGAAGAAACAGCATTTCTTCTCGGTGGCCCACCTCAGCTGCACACACAAGAATTGCCACACCTCGGTAGTCACAAAGCAGCTGACTGTTGTGGCATGGTCCAGTTTTGTCACAAGCTGCCAATTTATTTTTACCCGGACTTTTCAAACCTACCTATTAGTTTCTATATACATGTATTCTTCCAGCTTCTTACCAAACTCAGCAGAGACTTACAGTGAATTTAAAAGCACTTCTGTAGTTTCTTATGGAACTGAGCTGAAACAATTTCTTGAGAAAGCACAAGCCAGTCCTGGTTCATTTATATCCCAGTCCACATTCAGATCAGTTATTAAGTAACTCATCACATTAAGTCTATTTCTAACAAAGCTTGGCAGCAGGAAAGTTTCATGTGGCTTTGACCAGCGTTGCCAACTTTCCACATCATCCCACCAGCAACAAATAGACGGATGGATAGAAACAGCAATAATGTGAAGGCATTCCCTGCCATAAGTCACTTGGGACGAAGGGACAGAGATGAACAGACTCTCTGCCTGCTGCAAAAATCATGATCGGTCCCTCAATTCTGAAATCATCTCTGCTGCCTTTTTAAGTTCAACAACAATTAAATTGATATTCCCACCCCATGTGAGAACGGAGGGAACAAATACAATATTTAGTTCTTAGGCCCCAGTATCTTTTTTCACCAAGGACATGCTTTTTTTTTTTTCCAAAATATGAACAAACTAAGAATAGAAAGGTGTGATTGAGACAACAGTCCTTTTAATTTTTTCTTATGCAAAAGAATAGTGCTATTATCAGTCTTCCCTGTGGCATCCAGTCATTCCAAGGGTTTTTCAAATCCATGCAGGGTTCATTTGTAAAGCTTCTACTAAGTGGTGTCAGGCACTGACACTTGATCCCTCTCGCCGTGAACCTCTGTCGCCCCCCTATTGCAAACTGTCTCCCACAGTAAATGAAAAAGCAAACAAGCAAACCCAGTTTAGGAGAGACATGGGCTTCTAAAGGAATCATCAAAGGGCAAGATCACAAAAACTGCCATAAAAGAAGGTCAAGATTGAGATCAAAGCTCAGTGCAGTATACTCAGGAAATACCCTAATAACTAAATCTTCCCGTCAATATACAATTTATGTACCTCTAGTCTCCTTAACCCGAAAGATGCCAACTAGGTAACTGGCTAATAAAGTACATGGCTTTATTAAGAGTATTCGTTCAAAGTGATAGCCTACATGGTAATGACATAGCAGCACGTCTGAATTTCAATGTTATGGACTTCAGTAAACTGTAACCTGTGTCTTTGAGAGCCATTCTTGGAATTTCTCTCTGCTCTTTTAAACACATTTATATGAAAGGTTACTAACACCTCCAACTGTAAAGTGAGGGGAAAGATTGCAACATGCTTAGCATTCCTAACTTACATTGCTGGAATGGTATCTCATATCCTGAAATACAATCTGCAGTAGTCCATAAAATATTGAGTGCTCACTAGTTGTGGCCAGTAATACTTTGCAGAAGCAGTTCCCAGTGGAAGAATGCTCCGTGAAAGGTCATTAACACAACACAAAGGTCATTAACACAACAGCCACCATGAGAAATTCTCTGGACTATTATTAACAGCACTAACCACCGATAAGCAAGCCTCTGTTGCTCCTATTTCATGCTTCTGGAGTGGCACTAGACGGTAAGATAACCATTTCATCCCTGAAGTCAATAAAGTCACATTTTGTTGCAATAAGGAACTACACCACCATAAATAATATCCTTTAACTCATTTGGCATTATGCCTCTCTGTACTAAGAGCAATAGACTCACTGGTATGATTTGCAGGAGCAAATGAGCTTAACTTCTGCAAACTGAAGTCCTCCCATTGATGCTCCCTTGGTGACATAAATGGGGATTTTACCTGAATATGTCACACCAAAGATGGAACTAGAAGAAACAACCAGGAAAGAAAAAAATATAAAGCAGAAATTCAGCCCCTTGGAGACAATTTATTTTCTTCAGCCTTCGTTACACAGCATTTGCAGCACCGGGCATCAGGCCATCAGGTTCAAAACCCCAAGCCCTTAGCGCCGTGCTTGTGTTCAGGTGAGCACCGTCCTCCTCGCCCCAGCCCGGACAGGCTGCAGCTGCCCGCGGGGCCCCCTCGCACGCACGCCTGGGGGTCACGGTCTCGCTCTCCTGTCCCGATCTCGCCGTGTCATCTCACTCGTCTGTCAGAAGTGACCCAGACTCATTGATGCAGCTTCCCTGTACAACAAGGGAGCAAGGGGGGGAAAGCTGTATTCAGTAAAGTGTTTTCACTTCGGAGAGTCTGGCAGACTATCAGCTCATTTTCTTGAAAATGATTACACGGGAGGCTAAACACTGGTGACTTCATGGGTCTTTTTATAAAGCAGCATTATGACGGTGATGGACAGAAACAGCTGCAGAACTGCCCCAACTCCGGCAAAGGTGTCCTGAGCACGGTGGCCTTCAGCAAGTCACTGCCACCGCGCTGCCTGGCTGCACCTCGTAGGCAGCAGCGGCGAGACCCGCGCTGAATGGGGCCCCTTAGCATGGGTGCCGCGGACAAACACTTGTTTTCAGGGAAGGAGACGACTTGCCCTGGAGTTTGGAAGCTTCTCATGACACATCCTGCTGTGCTTATGCTCGTTAGGGTGAAAGTTTATTGAAGGATGGGATGGCTTAATGCAGTCATTCACTTCACAGCCTGAAAATTAGGCGTAACGATCTAACACAGGCATGGGGTTATATCAGGTTCAAACGCTTTGCACTGCAGTACATCACCTTCAGTTTTAGCTCTGCAACATAAAAAAGCAAGATAACTTGTAGAACTGTTTTAACCCACAGATTTCTGAGCAACGCGTATGGAACAAATATTTTTGTTTGACGAATGTTTTGGCATTGGCAATGAAAGTGAAGCAAATCATTATCAGGTTTGATTGGAGTCTTTCCTACAAAGATACAGCGTGTTTAAAGCTATCAAAACCTGTCTGCTTAAAAACAACCCATCTTCCACCATCTAAAAATACAGGAAAACATGTCGATTTCAAATTTACTAAAGAAGGACTTTTTAAAGAGAGCAGACATAAAACAGACTAACACATGTAATTTTCATGGGGTAAATGCCTTGAGGATGTACACCACGCTGCCAGCAGTGGCATACATCTTCAGGGAGACCTGCATTATTAACCCTCGCTTTAAAAGGTCTTCAAGTGTCTCGTTGCCGGTCTCACCAGTGCCACAGCTTGGGGCCAAAGCCAGGTGCTGGGCTAAGCTTCCGCCCTGCCGGCTGCACCCGGCGCTGATGCCATGCTGCGTGGTGGCATCGGCATCTTCCAGGGGACGACTGAAGGCAGCGAGGAGCAGCCGGGGCAGAGGACGCGTCACAGGCACAGCCAGAGGCCAGCAAAACCTCTGTGAAGCTGCTGCGTGGCTGTCCTCGACCACAGCTCATCCTGAGACAGGGAAACTAATGTAAGGGGTTGCCAGCCTTCCGAACAGATCGTTAAATTACTCCGTGACATTGTAAGCATTTATTTGGACTGAGAGGCGACCGAGTTTTTAGCAGCACATTCAAGTGATGATTTAGAGGAAAGATGATAGTCTACAAAAACACGACTGGCACACAGGAGACCAGACAGAGCTAACAGTTTTGTAGCACGGGGCTGTAAGGGATGGGGAGAGAAGAGGCGGGCGGTGAGGTGAATCCCGCAGGAACCTGCAGAGCCAGCAGGGACCCAGCACACGGCAGATGGGGGCAGCTCTCTGCTGAAGGACGCTGCGGATGCTCGAAGCTTGCAGCATTGTGAAGAAAGCCTGGAGGAGTACACGGAAGAGAAATCTTCTGAGCAATCACAAAACAGCAACATGGGGCATGCATTCCTGCGGGGGGAAGGAGCTGAAGGTGAGTGGGGTCTCCCCGACCCCTGCCATGAGCAGGGGCACTGAGCAGGATCTCCACCCAAACACTCGAGAGAAAGACAAAAAGCTGAAAATGCAGCTGAACTGAAGAGAAAGCCATGTAACTCAAAGCTTAAGTTTAACCAGATTGAGCTAGGAGTTTGGGGAAGTTACTTGTGCTTCAACTTCCATCATGTAAAACCAGAATAAACTTTTTATATGTGAACACCCAAAGGACTAAAAGACTAGTTTTGTTTGAGGTCAAGATAAGGAAATTTGAAATTCTGTATACCTTGTAATCTTTACTCCAGATGATAAAAATACTGACTGCTACAACTGTTTCCTTAAGACAACAGCTCTTAAAGCACCATTTTCCAGCTGATAGGAGACCAGTACCAGTAGCATTGTGGTCTTGAAAGTATTCCAGTTAAAGAAACACTATTTCTGTGGAACTGCAGGCTCCGCAGCTGGCTGCAGCAGCGCGGGCTGGAGGGGGGCTGGCAGGACCCTCACCACCATTAACAGAGGCAAACACCAAGCCCTGCCCCGGTGGCACGGGGACAGGGACATGGAGAGGCTGGGTGCTCACAGGAGACCTGCACCTCCCTCCGCCCCACTGAAGCTTCAAGTTTCCAAACTCGGATGCAGCAAGAGCCATGCCAGTGTCCCCCAGAGTGAGAGCTGAAGGAACAGGCATGCACCTACGGTACCAGCACCGAATTCGGTTCTCAGGAAGTAATAAATTGCACAGTAAATTGCACAGTAAATAAACTGATTGCTTAAAAGAAGAGGTGACCTCCTTCCCCAGGCTGCTGCAGCGCTTCCCTCATTACAGAAGCTGATGTTATGTCAAGTTGCAAGACACATCGTGTGCATACAAAAGGCACACAGAGAGCATGAAATGAGTTCCTCACCTACCACTTGGTGGAGGGAACGAACGCCCCCTGGAGCTGCTGGGAGCCTCTTTGCTCACCTCCAGAGGACTGCTGAGCCCCACTGTTTGCAATAGGTGGCCCATAGTGTTCTCCTTCAACAGCCACTGGAGAGCTAAGAATGACAAATATCAAATTAAAATAGCTGCTATTTTTAACATTTTCCTGCCTTGAATAATTGATGCTTCCAGTTGTTGCTCTACAAGTGCTGCTGCAACTGCTTTCCCCCTTGCCAGATCTTTGCAATCTGCTGTTCCTTCCCTGAGATCTTTGATTCAATGAGTTTTTGCGTCGCCTTTCCTTTTAACATACTGGACTGGTGATTCAGCTTAGCCACTAATTTGACTCAGAAAATAAGACCCTGCCTAATACCAATGACTGCAGCAAAGATCTAGAGTTATGGATCTGTTTCATGGCTTACGCTTAGTGAGACTTTACTAATGCAGGTGATAGTCATAATTGAAACAAATTTGATATTTATTTTTTAAGGTAGAATTTTAAGACTCCTAAACCATCGCTTCTTGTTTGTTTTCACACTGCGGTGCCTACAGAGACAATTCCCGAGGCCGGTGTCTCTCAGAAGATGGGGCCGAGGCAGCAGCTGGCCGTGACCCTCGGTAATGCCACCGCAGAGCACCCGCGCTGGCTGTGACGCAGCGTTACAGCTTTTGTCTCATGAGCTCATCTCGCATTTAACAGAGCCCGTTGCCTTTGCCTCCGGAGCCAGCAGCTTGTACATGTTCCTCCCAATAAAACCCAGAGTGATGCCAGCTCCATCAGCTTTTTCCTTTCTTCCTGATTGCAATTTGCAACAGACTAAGCAGTGAGAGTTTGCTGTCTCCCCATCGCTCCGCAGCTGAGGCTGTTTCAGGCAGCTGCCCCGATGGGGCTGGTTTGAGCTCCAACATCAGGATTTGGGGGCTGGCTGGCATCCCCCAGCCTCTGCCCTGGGCCCCGGCATAGCTGGGCCTCACAGCACACCGCTGCCCTCCACGAAGCTTTGTGCTGTCCCCTCCAAAGGACCCAGTTACTGAGGAAACCGACAGCATTTGCCCAAGAGAGGCTTAGCCGCAGTTAGTGCAAAGGAACGAAAGCTGATACGTGCCACAGTTTGGGAAACCAGGCAGTGTATGTGACACATCCTACCCACGCAGACGGTATGACTCAAGGCTGCACCTCCTTGCAGCTAATCCTATTTTTTGCTATTCTCCTGCGTAAGAGGGGACCCGTTTGGGCAGACTCACGTGCGAGGACACAGCAAGAGCACACGCGTGCCTGATGGAGCCACAGGACGAGCCAGCCAGGTGGCTGCCACTCACCTGGGAGCCTCCTTGCATTAATGACAGCCTCTGCTAGCTCCCACTTTGCTGCTACACGGCTTCAGACGTTAACGTTACTTGCTGTGGACTGATAAATGCAATATTGCCACGAGAAATGGCCACAGGCTTTCTGTGCACCCGGCAGTGCAGAGTCTTGTCCTGGCCAGAGTTACTGGTGCCATGTTGTGATTAGACAGTAAAACATCAGACTAACCCATCCCTGGCTCTTCATAGAGTCTTTTCTTGTTGCCCCAAACGAGATGCCAAGTGCAATGCTCTGCCAGCAGGGGCACTCCACCTGGGTCTGGCTTTAGCTGCAAGCCTCTGTCTGAGCACAGGCATCATCTAAATTAACTGAAGTTACACAGCATATGAAAGGTGGGATCCACTTTCAGGTGGCAGGTGGAGGTGACCCTCCCGCCAGCTCCATCGCCCTCCTGCCTTCTCTGCTCCTCACCACCTATTTCTTTCCCTTGCCCACGCCAAAAAAAGCTGTTTGAGCAGCCTGAATGACACTGAGAAACAGATCTAGCTGGCAGTTATTCAGAAGGTTACAAATAAAAGTAGTTTTATCACAGATTTATGTCTCCCATCCTCAGCGCACAGTCATGCAAGTGTTCGTGGTGCTGCGAGGGTCAGGGAGGGGAAGGGGATTTATTTGGTGGCTGCGCAGGCTTGAAGCATTTGATCACCTTGGATACTGTTCAACTCTCTTAAAAAACCTTCCAACTTGATGTATTTGCTAATAAAAAGGAGGATCCTGCCCCCATCTGGCCTCCCTGGAAGGAAGCAGCCCAAGGAGGAGCCAGAGCATCATCGGCTGCAGAAACCCTTCACAGCAGCTTCAAAACCAGAGCACGGGGCAGGAGGCAAACTGCGGCTGTCCCAAGTGTTAACTCGGAATTTGGTCCAGGTTTGACTGGCAGAAAACCTGGGGTAGCTATAATCATTCTGGGGCAGCCCCAGACACACTGACGTTTGTCTGCAGGGTGCAGATGGGTCCAACCCCGCCATGTGAAGGGGAACAGAGGGAGCTCACTGCACAGCTACAACGTGGGAAGGGAACGAGAGTCCCCTCCATAAATCCGCCCACCGCCAGAAACCAGAAGGACAAGAGCATCAGTGGTTGTGCCTCTATAAACCTCTACCACATCACACAGTCTGTATTGCTTTTTCAGGTGGCAGAAACGGCTTTGGAAAAATATTACTCAACCTGCAAAGCTGAGCCATTGTCTTCGTACATGGTATCCACAGGGTGCGTGACGAGGAGGCTCACCGTCAACAGGGAACGTCGTTGGCTGCTGCCAGCACCAGAAAAAGCAGCTCTCATACCTCAAATACTCGTGTGGGAGTGCTTGAAGGCCACTTCACATCCACACCTTGCATACATTAAAAAAGGGTTAACTTCAAAATTAGTCACTCAAAAGCCTTGCACTTACACTGTTTTGTTTTTGCAGAGGATGAAAAGCTTCAGAACTACTGGCCAAAGCATTTTGTGTAAAACCAGTTGCTTTTAAGTCACCGCTTTGTCTCTTGCAGAAATAGGACAGGGTCATTTTCTATGCTGAGGTACAGCGGCCACCAGTAGCGTGTAAGGGTCTGAACAGGGGAGGGAGGAGGAGGGGTGTGGGGGTTTCTGAGGGCCTGTAAAGAAGCTACGGAAACAATTTTATCTAGTTAAGAAAAAAAATGCAATGATCTGAGTCCTCATAAGTTCCATCAATCACGCAAACCCTGATGAGCTCAGACCACACGCCTGGCAAATCGCCACCAGTGAGAGGCTCGCGNAGCATGGCGGCACCGCGTGTGCCGCTAGCCGCCGACGCGTACCGGCAGGCCGCGGGGGCCGGGGCAGGTTGCTGCCTCATCAGCTCGCAGCGGTTTCCATTTCACACTCATGCACCTGGCTGACACGTGCAAAAGCTGCTCCGTGGAGGGGAAATTTAATAATAACAGCCGCTTTCCAAAGCACCTTCTCCTAGTATGCTAACACGCTCTTAAGAAAACTAATCCTTCTCCTCACTTTGATTCTTGAGGCAAGTTTTAAAGAAGTCTGGATGAAAAATAAGATATCAAAAGTTCTTATGAAGATTCATGTTTCAAGTCAAGTTCAAGACTTTTCCTTCATTTACCGGCTAGCCTATGCACTACAGCGTGAATGTCGGAGACCTGTGGCATCTTGGAGCAAAAGAGATTCAAGGGTTTGTCCACTGACTGCTGACACAAGCACACTGCTTACAGCAACTCGCTACCACCAACAGCAACCGGCACTCAAATGCACTGCCAAAAGCATTGTTTAAAGCCTTTCACAAATAAACACTTCTCAATCTACAAAGCAATTGCATTTAGTACAGTGTATAGAACTAACTATTTCCTAAGACCACAAGAAAATCCATATTGCAAAGGGAAGGGAAGACTTACTGATTTGCACAGGCTCATGGAGAAGATGAAACCCAGAAGATACTCATCCATTGTCATGCCAGGGCAGCCAAAACTCAAGTCTCTTCCACAAGACCATTCAGGGCATTTACCTCCCTGCATTGAAAGAGCACACTGTTGCAGGGGGCTTGGTGTAGGACCCAAGCTGGGAGGTGACGGCCTGTTCACAAGTGAACTTGGTGCAAGCTCAACGCTCCTGAGCCAGTGTCCCCTGGCTGGCCAGCCAGCACCGCAAAGGTATGACCAGACATGCGCCCGAATCTTCATTATTCATGGGGTTAAAACAAAGCTCACCTACTGCTGCAAACAGCAGCAGCTACACTGGCAAAACAGCTTGTGCTAAACCAAATTAAAAATCATTCATGTGTACATAATCATTCAGGTGCACGCACACACACACACACACACACTGAAAAAAAATGTCAAACCTGCTTTGAAAATGGTATGGGTAGTCTAAAATGAAGAGGTAGGTTATCCATCCAACTTAATACAAACAATTATGTTTATTAGTTGTTTATACAGCTTTAATATGCATCCATTAATTCATGTTTTAAAGCTATACATACAGGTTATATTGGGGGGCCTGTTGGGATTCAACAGTACAAGGACCTCAGAAGCAAGTCTTCAACAGTACCAGTATTTATACTAAATCTTTATTTATGTACAAAGAATTTAGACAAAATATTGTTATTCCAAGATCTGCATCTCTTTGCATGACCCCAGTAGTTTGCGTACACATACACACAGACACATACTTGGAAAAAAAAAAAAGCCTTCCAGTTCAAAAGAATCAGGTGCAAAAAGCAAGACAGAACAAAGTTAATAACAAGGATCAACTCTCGAGACATTAACTATTCTGTAGTTTTGCATCTAACATGTCCCACATGTTACATCTTTGCATGTTACATATTCAGACAGAATAAATCAATGTACACTGTGCAATAAGAGTAATAATGACCTTTAATTTTAAAAGTGGTATTAGGATCTAAAAGATATTATGTTTTTACTTAAAAAAGACAATTGAAGAGAACACAGCAGTCTAAATTTCACACAGTCAAGAACAAAAAAGCCAAAAGGTAACACAGTATTTTCTTTTAAGAAAGTTAATTACAGTTTCATATAGTAGCCATTAGTGACTCAGCAAGGCTCATTCCGCAGGTCTGCTCTCTGCAGGATGTTGGGTTGTTGGATGCAGAGGTAAAGTGATCAGAGGTTAGCAGTAGCAAACAATGTTTTGTGCGCAGTTAGCAAGAATAAAGGTATTTAATGCTAATGATACACAGGAATAAAAAACCTTCCAAAATACTTATTTTGTACATATTTCTTTTATGGGCTAACATGGCAATCTATACACTAAGCACCAATGGCATGTGAGGCAGCCAACGGGCACGTGGCCTTGAGGAATGAACAGGTCAGAGAAACCCTGCACTGAAGTAGACAACAGGAAGCATCTCAAACGATTTCCTTTTTTTTTTTTTTTTTAATTCTGAAATCTGATCGCATGCAAAAGAAAAGACAAGTGCAGCTTGCAGAAAAGTTGTAGCAGAGCCAAGGAACACCTGAGCGAAGAGGCCAAGGAACAGCAGGAGCGGGCAGGCGCGGGACGTGCCCAGGAGCGAGCCCCCAGCCAAGGGCCACGTGTCACCGCAGGGCAGGGCTGCGGCGGGACGCGGCTGCGAGGGAGGCGGCAGGCCCAGCAGCACGGGCAGCGTTCTGCCAGCCACTGCACCACCTAACAGGTGTCACGCCTTCACCGTGTTCCTCACAACTCGCTTAACGTCTGCCTACGCATTACTTAAGTCAACAGAAAACTTATTCTGAAGGAATATCTTCCCATGGGTACAGGTATTGTGCAGTTAGAAATAGAGCAGCAAGTCCCAAGTTAACACCATGGAACAAGATTGTATTCTGGTTGCAGAGCTGACCAGCGACATACCCTTGGTGCAGTCACTTTTTTTTTTTTTAAAGCAGATTTAGTTTCATCTCTTTTGCTTTCTAAGCAGTTACCTGTAATCCCCCTCCACTCACAAGGCTGCAAATACCCGTGATACACCCGTGAACACGCAGGAGCAGCACACCACTGGAACTTAGTATTTTCTACAGGAAAAGAGCATTTCACCATTAATTTCATTTTCCATTCTATTTAAAACCAGCAGACACATACTTATTACCATAAAAAATCTCCCAGCAGAAACCCCACCATCACAGGTTTGGCAGAACAGTGCTTTATGTCCCAGCAATGCCTACACAACCCCTTACACTGGGTGGGAACTCATACGTTTGCTCTGAAAAGTTTTGCTACAACACACACAAAAGGTGTAATGCAAACAGTAAAATTTTGACAAGTTCTTGCATCTTAAAATAATCAATATTGGTAGATTCCCAAGGACTAGCAATTCTGAAGTTACAAATAAATGTGTCTACCCTCCACCCCCCCAACAATTCTAGACCAAATTTGTGTTTGTTTCACCTCTCCAAACAAGAATTAAAAGAACTCGGTAAGTTCCCCTCTAACTAATTGAAAACTAGATTTCAAAAGACAGGAAAGACAGAAAGAGGTAAGGGGGAAACAATTCAAGGAATGTTCTGATAAAGCTTCAGAAGATGTTATATAAGAGAACGATAACTGAACCTTATTATAATAAATAGCTTTATAAAGTTTTAGTGTAGACTTAAGACACACAAGCGCTCAAGCCAGGACAAGCCAGCCCGTAAGTCCTCATATTAATTTGAAGCAATAATTTTGTGTGTTCTGGAATGAAATTTTATTGCAGTATCAGAGTTAGCCATGTATTTTATGCATTTCTTTCAGAAAGAAGACAACCTTTTTAGAAAGTACAAAATAAATATGGCCCTGGACACATCATTAATATGCATACATACAGATGTTACTTTGCATTTGTAACAAAAAAAAAAAAAAAGAGAGAGATAATATACTATAATGCAACTACATCATTAGTATACTCATCTGAGAAGCTGACTTTCTACTCCGAGAATGACAGGCTTAGTGTTGGAGGTTAGGACTGCAAGGCAGCGCCCGGCAGAGCCCGCGGACGAGGAGCCGGCTGCCCGGCCGTCAGGCGGCAGGCTGGGAGCAGAGCCGCGCAGCCTGCGAGCAGGATGGGGCTGAAGGAGCACAGGCTTTGGCAGAGAACTTAGTGAGAGCAGCTGAGGACACGTTCAAAACACTTGGAACAAGCGCTATATGGACACGGTCTGAACCGGCTCAGCTACCGTTCCTCTATTATATATGAGAGTTCTTGAATTTATCAGCCATAGAAATGCTCAGGCTTTCCAATCTGAGTTTGTTTTTGTTTTGTTTTTCCTCTTCAAACCTCTTTGCAGGAGGCTACATCTTTTCTTGGCCACCTCTTCTACCCTCCATGGTGCTTGATACAGGAAATATTTAGACAAGAGTAACACTGAGCTGATGATTTACAAAGAATGATTTATAGCCTTCTAGGTAAAGCAGCATTTCCTGTACCAGCCAAGTCTTCCAAATTTACAAATAAGAAAAGCTTTAAAAAAGATATATATATATATATATATATCACCCAACTTGCACCTCTCTTCACAAGAAATCTGCCTTAAAAGGCCAAAGGGTGGCACATGGATATGACCTTGTTATGAATAAAGGTTACTACCTGATGTGAAGAAATTTTTCAAAAAGTTTCTGTACAATATAAAAATTAACCAGTAAAATACAAGTAAGGCAAGAATATAATTTCTGCTTATGATTCTAAAGAACACTAAAAAAAAAGTTAGTGGCAACCACTTACAATTTCTCATGTTTCTACATTTAATATACTCATTGCAACAATTATATCCAAGTCATACTTCTATTTATAACACATGCCATGACCATATGCACAGACGTTTTTCTTTCTGAGTGCCATTCATCACAACATCACATCAGTCTTATCCTGCTATGCTCAGTGATGCACTATTTAAAGGCTTGATATTACATTCGTTTGAATTAGCCGAGAAACTATTTTTCAGACATAACTAGTCTGACAGTAGCAAAGTTAATGTTTTATTAGCCAATTAAAAAGGAACTACTTGAATGAGGATGTTTACAAGGCCAAGTATTCTTGGATTAAGTTATTTAAACACAGTTCCTTGAAAAGAATTCCAGCTAACCAATCCGATACAAGGACAAATTTAATATTTCCTTTCACGAAGAAAGCTAGCCGTGTGAAGTCTGGTAACTGGAAAAGTGCTTAGAACGTAGAAGATAGAAAGCTTCATGAACTAAAAAGTAAATTTATCAAATCATGTTAAAATTGGTGTGTAGGGAAGGGAAGAACACTCATTTACACAAGTGTACACACAGTTAGATGCTTTCATAGAAATATACCTATTTTAAGGAAAATGGAAATTTTTGCACACAGAAAAAAATAATTAGTAAATTAGTTTTAGGCACTTGGGCTGCATAGACTGTAGTAGGTGCCTATCAGATATGCCTAGCATTCACATATGCACACATACATCTAGGAATGTACTATTTAATGCATAGGAAAACAGCTATTAAACCTCCCTAGAGAAAAAAAATAATTTAGAAAAAATGAGGCCAAGTTGATCTCTGTTCATATTTTCCAAGCTCTATATTCCACCTCTTCTCACAATTAAAAACCTGTGCAATTTTCAGATCACGGAGGCAACACTGAGTACAGATCATTTACCAAGTTTATTATTTGCTAAACCAAAAGAAACATCTTGATATTAGATTACTGAAATATGATTTACTGCTATGTTTTTTGCTAGAAAAATGTCATTCTGCAGCATAAACTTAAATAACCATTTTTTAAAGACGCCTCCCTTTTTCTGTATAATATCCTAAGAACGAATTACATGAAGAACGAAGGGAAAGTAGTCTTAGGTTTCAGCTGAAAGGCAAGACAATGCAGCACACAGAGGGTGAAAACACAAAAGCAATACAAATCAAGGTCATGACTCATGTTAAGACAATCACTTCCAAACAATAACTGAGAGAAGCTATAAACAGCATTGATGCAAAGTTAACTTGCTTTTCTATGGACAGAGTTGTGTAAAAAATACATGAATTGTCCTAGGGAAAAGAAAAAGCTGTAAAGCACAAAATAAAGGTCTTATGCAAGTTCAAAAGTTTGTCTGCTCTTCTCTAGCTCTACTGCATGTCTAGATTTAAAAATATTTTTAACATTACTCAGAAGGCAGGGTGCATAGACCACCACAGCCACAACAGTATCATGAGGGTATGCACTTGTACAGCCTTCTAATGCTCTTCTCATCAGTATCTGAGTGAATACACTTGCTCCCATGATGAGCCTTCAGGCAGACAGACTTTTCTACAAAAACTTTCACTGTGACACCTGGACGCAGCTATTTTTCTTTCTCCAGTCTTTGCTGCACTTTCAGCAAGATCACCACCACCATTTGGTGTTGCAAGAATTTGGAAGGAAGTCACCTCTGTTTACAAAGAGGTGACAAACTGTTGTGCAGCTACTACAGACAAAATCCTCCTCAGAGACTGCAAATCCAGCACGTAAAACAAAGGCGCGTCTTCCCTTGCCTCCTAAGCCCCGGTCAAGAATGCTACAGGCACACGATGCTTTGGTAAGCACTGGCCACCACTGAACTGTGCTAGTGAACAGCAAATCTTCCCATTAAAATACTATGGCATCATGAAATAGATAGAAAAGAAGCCTCATGATCACACGTGATATGACATGCTTTTGTAGTTGGGTTAAGGCTGTGTTGTTCACCATCCAGCACACAGACAACAATGTACTTTTTGGATTACAAGCTCGTTAGAGCACAAAAGGCATCGCTTGAACAGGCAGACTTCACGTGTGCAGTTACTCCCAACTCCCTGCTAGGGTCTGTTGCCACTCGTGAGACAGATGCACTGCCTTAGAGGCCACAGAAAATGGAAGTGGCCAGGATACTGAGAGGGAAAACGACAGCCAGTGTAAATATAAGATGTCTGGTTGTAACACAAGCCATACGTGGAAAAAAAACACCACGCTTTCATTATATGGACATGCTAGGTCCTACAAATTTAAGTGAGGGAGTAAGCAGCAAATTCCAGCAAGAAGTAGCTATCAAAAAACTGCTCCATGATATTTCCTCCATTAACAGGAAGAACTCATTGCCTTATAAACAAACAAAAAAAACAACACACAACCTTTACACATTCAGGCAAGAAGTGTACAGTACTTAAAAATACTAATGCAAAATATTTTAAAGGCATGAAAGGGAAGACATAAGACTCAAAAACCAGACACTTAGGTTTATAAGCATGTCTGCTTTTTCTTTTTTAAGACTAGAAAATGTACAATTCCATTTTATATGCAAGAGTGCACAGAGTTTGTTTCTTGAAGATACTATCAGATAAACGGAGAAAGTCATCTTTGCATTAAATTGTTATTTCTTCAAACATTTATACATTTCGCAATACACCAGTTACATACCAATATCTATGTGCATGCACTATAAATATATGCATGTACACATTAAAATGTTTAACAAAGACAGCAGGTTCCCTAGCCAATGAGCATCATAAAGAGATACCAAAAATATATTAAAAAGTTAAATTCTTTACCTGCCTTTGTTAAATACAGACTTTTGAAATTGCCTCCCTTCTTTTCCCCACAAATTCACAACATGATCCCCAGTGAAGCAGGCGAATGGGAAGGCAGGTGCGCTGACTAGAATATCCCATAACCAAAGATAAGCACCTTAGAAAGTTCAGTCTAAGCTTATTCCTTAAAATGTCTTTTCCATCCTTATCAGTTGCATGAGCTAAGAAAGGGAAGGACATTTTAAACAAAGTTTTATTTCATTTTACTATACTCTTCAAACATACATCTCCAACATAAAAGCCTACAATTAAGGCTGCATACAGTTTACAATACTGGTAATATTTCAAACCATCTGACTGTCATCCCATTGAAAAGCCTGTATCCTTTAAAATGGTAATTCTGAACCTCTGCATGGAACAACCACCCCATTAAATACTACAGTAAGAAAAGACAATCACATAGTGTTTGACGCTTCTTTATAACTCACCTGGGGACCATGCAAGGGAGTTATATTTTCAGGAAGTACTGCCCTGGAACTTCTGTGGGAACATGATCAAGGGGTCACTTACAGCTTTTCAAGTAGTGTAGTCTACTTTGTTCCCCTTCCCATCCCAGTTCCAGCTATTGCATATAGATATATATATACATTTGATGCTATCAAAGAGAAGTGTGCCTCTTCCTCCAAAAAACACTTACTAGACTATGACTAGCTTTGTAAGATTCTAGTGGGACTTTTAAACATACTTTTGTCTCTCTTCTTTGGTTAAGGAGAAAAAAAAAGATGACATTTTTCCCTTTATGAGAGTTAAAGGTACTTCTATGAGACTTGAATCACAAATGAACATGTGCTGTAGAAAAAGAAAAGCAGTGGCACAGGACAGCATGGCATGCACTTTTTGGAATCATCTAATCCAATAATGACTACAATAAAAAAAAAAAAATTTGTTTTGTTTTAAACTCTTTGGCAAATTTTTACCGTTTGCCGATACTGTAATTTGAAGTTGAATCCACATGCCCCAACCCATTATGAAAAACCTAACTGAAAAATCATGCGAGAAACAAGCAACTGTCTTAAGAGAGAGCTTGCTTTATGAAGTTGTGGTGAGCCAACTGTCTGATGGACATTACAGCCATACAGATAACAAAGGAAAAGAAGCTGTGACATGTTGGCAATGTCAAATATTAGTACTACTGTCAACATACTAGTTCAGCTTTACACACTGGTCTGAACAGATTGCAGTTAACCTAAAATTGAGGTATAAATATACACAAATATGTACAGTACACATACAGGAAAATATTTTTGCATTTGTAACATCAGTAACTTTAAAAATACTGGAAAGTTGATATCTATGCCATTGATTTGTTTGCTAATTTACTGGAATAATGAAGCCACATCTTCAACTAGAGAGGACTACAATGGAATAGTAAAACCTCAAATTAAAAGTTCCTTTCTCTCGCTTCATCTTCACCACACTCAGCATCAGACTGTTCTCAGTGGCTGTATCTTGAAAAGAAGGTTGATCACAGCTTTTACACACATCCCCAGAGGAAAACAACCAGGAAAACAAACTTGAGCCATCAACTGCATCTTTCTTTTTGCTGAATGGTCTTAATTTTTATATGTGTGTGTGTATCTATGTAGAAAATAAAGTTTAAATCAGTTCATTATAAATACATCTAACCCAGTAATTCTGCCACTGTGAGGGTAATCATGGGTACGGCTTTTTTTAAGCAATGTCTGTGCAAAGGGGTCATTAAAAATCATCTGATCTTAAGTCTTGACATCATCCATTCGAGTCCTTGGTAGAGTCTGTAAACAAAAGAGATAATTTTTAAAGGAATACACGCACTCCTCTGGGTAACTTTGAAGATGATTAATTCTGTGGCACCAATTTATACAAACAACAATTAAACTCTTCCTGAGAACTCTATAATTCTGACTGAAGGCATCATTTCCAGAAACAATTCACTCTTTGTAGATCTTATTGTGCAATCTATGGGTGAGAGACTTCAGCTCCCGGCACTTCAAGACATACCCTGAAGTTATCTCCAATTATGATTATTCTTAATAAACCAAGACGGTTGTTCCCACCCCCACCCTTATTAGGCTCCAGTCATTTAAAACTACACCTCTAGAGTTGAAACTGCCCATTTGATGTGAAAGTTGGTTTTCGGATCACTCTGATCCTAAGCCAGTATGCTCCGAACGCAAAAATTTAAGTGCAACATTATTACTGACAGGGAAGCAATGTGTGTTAAAACCAACTACAACAATAAAAAATACCAAAATGATTCAAGAGTCCCCTCCTACAGAGGAATAACTCTTACCCCTCTCCAGTTAGAGCACAGCACGCCTGAATGTGCCACTGGTGATCCTTAATTGAAGTCAGTTTGAGAAACTGAGAGATTTCAGCCACTGTCATACACTCTTTAACATCTTGCTTGTTAGCAAAGATCAGCAAACCTGCTTTTTTTAAGTCCTTGGGAGAAAGATGAAAAAAAGATGATTACAAATCTGTTGTTGGAGGCAAAAGATGACAGCAAACTAGCGAGTTGTGAGCCCTAGCAAAAAACTAGCCTACAAAACGCTGTGGGCTGATTAGGATTTAACTTCAGAAAATCTTTTGATCTAGTAGACCAAACGTCCAATTTATGCCTAAAACTACCTCCACTATTTTGCTGTCCTCCATGAGGACGGGGGCACCCCGTATCTGTCCCGAGCACAGTACGTGCAGTTACAACAGTGTCACCCACCTGTTTCAGAGCCAAGGCCTCTGCTTAACCCTCCCCCTGCAGAGCGTTCCTGCCTTTATATCCAAACCAGCCACGCTATCTTCCTCTGCCTGGCTTTCACGCATACGCACACTGTGAGACTGATGTTAGTACCAAGTTAGCAGCCTGTGCCATAGTTCTTACGTGGGGTCAGGCCCCACCACAAGTTTCCTAGTGTTGGTAAAGCCTTGCCCACGCGCTGCAGGCACCGAGCCTGGCGTCGCGGCTTGCCCAACCAGCATCATGCTGTGCGTGCGCAGCCGCCCTCTGCCAGGGAGATCCCAGCCATTAGGAAGCCCCAGGACTGCCACTGGCAGTGTAAAGCAAGCTGCAGTAATATTTCATTTATAGGACACTCAGGATTTGTAGAAAATCTTCACTTACACTACTTTAGAATCTAAGGATGGACATATAAGTGAACAAGCACATGACAATAAATGTCTTTATAAGGCCCCATGCAATATTTAAAACATCACTACTAACAATTTAGAGAACAGTGATTCTAGAGGCAAGCTTATTTTATCTCAAGCTGCTTGGAATTATGCTAGTACAGATATGCTATTAAAAATCTGTCCCTCTGAAACAAGGTCTTCCCAGAAAGCCAAAACAAGCCAATCACTTAAATGCCTACAAGGCACACTAATTTTTACAAGCAATAACATTAATTCCCAAATGACCTCCTGGTTCAGAAAATAGCTGGAACTGACCTGGGCAAGTCAATTTTGCTTTAACAAAAATTCAATTGAACTAGTTAACAGAAATGATTTTTTTTTTTTTAATGACTGCAAGGAAAAGCTATTGTAAATAAGTATTTGATTTTCATTTCAGCTTGTATGTATTGTTGTTCTCTTCAAGTATCATAGCATCTGGAGGGTTAGCAGAATACACTGAAAACGCTCTGTTGTAAGACAATGGGCACACTACCTGTTGGATGGATGCTTTCTGAGCACAGCAGTCTCCCAGCATGAAGCAAGGGCATGCATACTGCTTGGAGTTCCAAACTCCCCTTGTTTCTTCCCTCATTTCAAATTCAGTTCATTAACAACTTCTGCACCCTCACTTGTGATTACAGAACAGAAGATGCAGATTTTGTTTAGCTACTGCAACAGACTAAATAGCACAGCTGAGAAATTCTAATTATGGCAGCAGCAGACTCGATGGCAACGGTCCCCCCATGCCACGTGCAATGCTCCATCAGAAGCACGAAAGCCAGAAGTTACAGGTCTGGGACTGTTCCTCTCCTCCGGTTTCATAACTGGGCTTGCACCAGCTGCTCTGCCCAGGCGGCCGAACAGCCAGCCCCACCGACCTGAGCTAGTGACACCAGCCCCCACGGCCACGTGAGCCGCAGGGCCAGCACCCGGGAGGGCACTAAAAATGAGACACAAAACCCAAGGCAGCAGGGCCTTCCAGCAGCCAGGCTTATGCAAGTTCACACAGGCTGATCACAAAAACACGCCACGAATGAGAGACTGGCCTATCCTCTTCCCTGCTCTCCCAGCTATCCTGGGAGACTTGCATCTTAAATCCACTTTACTTTATTAGGATTTATCCCCTTGTGAGCATCACAAAAGGTAACAGACCACCAAATCATGTCTAAGTTTTAAGAAGGCAAACATAAGAAGGACTACTGAGCCAGATCAAAGTATCAAGCTGCCTCTGACATGCAAGGAGGAAGAAACGGTTACAGTTTAGATTATCTAGAATCTGCATGGCAGCTGGACCTTGGTTGAGGTTTTAGAGTTCATAGTTCTGCAAAACACAGTTACTCAATCAACTCCTACTAAAATCACAAGATGGTCAAAAAAAAGATAAGGAAACATTTTAGGAGAGCACCTGCTTCTCAGAAAACAAGTTACCTATCCTCTGTCTCTCAGCACATTACACCAACACAGTATTAAAAAAAAGCTTCAGTAACATGGTATTTAAATTAAAATTGTGTTTAATTAACTTTTTTTTTTTTAATCAAAACACTAGAGAAAGCCCTTGTTTTTCCTCAAGTGCTTTAGATTACTATGATCACTCAAAGGAAATATATATTCAGTCTTTGCCCTTCCCACAGTCACCTACTGAACAGCGGCTATAGCTGAAATATAGATGTAATATTTTGGGATATAACGCCATCAGTTCTATGCACATCTTTGTATTCTGACACGTTTAAGTTTGGAAGCTCAATGTCCTCAGTGTCAACTCACACAAACTGATTCAGTTTGCATTAAACTTATCTTACATGTCACAGCAGTAGTCGAGCTTATATAAACCCATCTTCAGTATAACTCCAGCCTCTGGCCCTGCTGCACTTCACAGACGGATTACTCACATTACTGTGCACTCCACTGGGTCGTTTGGGTGTTTCAGATCATGCAGTAGATGCTCCTTGGCTTATATGGTAGTGGAGTATTTATGAACTGGACATGGATAGTTCAGTTTTAGACCTAACACAGGGCTCAATTTTAAAGAGGTTCTTTACAAGTTAGCACATCATACCCTAATTCTGTAATTCCAAGTAGATGTAGAATGACAGCAACTATAGCCTTCTCATACACTTTAAGAGTTTATTTCACGCATTTTGCATGTCTGCAATTATCCCAATTACTATTTGGTTTTTATTGCACAGGTTTCCTTAGAAGTGTAACAACCTAAGCTTTGAGCCATAAGAACAAGTTTAAAGGTGCAGCCTAGTAAGCCATCTTTAACAACTGGAGGACTTCAAGAGCTTTCAGGTCAAGAAAAAGGGGAGCAAACATCTACTGCAAAACTTCCCCTTGAGCCCCAGCTCCCCTCCTTCACTCTTGCTCATTTCATTTCCTCTCAAATTAGTTTTCCCAAGTCTCTCTGTCTGTCTCTGTTCACTCTTTTCTCTACTTCTGTTCCTTAGAAGACTCCTTACACATCCCTCAGATGAAAAAAAAAGCAAGAAGAGCAGGCAATGTGGACAGTGGAGGCGTGTAGGGGGGTTTACATTAACAGGGCAAACCTAAACTGATATTCCCCCAGAACTTCTCAAAACAGGTGGTTTTGTTAACTTCCAAATGTCAAAAAGGCCGTAGGCAGTCCATTTCTTCAGTTTTATAGCTTTTTGTTACAAAATATACTATTAAGACTGTATCTGTTTCGCTGTGAAAACAGAAAACATTGAGCAACCATGAAGCTATCAAAAATGGTAATTAAGCTTTTGGAGGAAATGTTTTTTAAAAGTCATCTCATTCAGATATTAACATGACTTCTGTGTTTTTCAACATAAGTCCATTTATAGGTCCTAACTTCTGTTCTGCTGAAACACTCAGAAGTTGAAAAGCTACTTTTGTGGCAGTTCAGTACTTCAGTATTAATTCACAAATTTATCAGGAGCTTCACAAAAGACAGAGCCTCTAGCAGGAACAAGACGGATCTGACAGTACTACCTACAGCTGGGAACACGACTGTTAATGTTTGCCTTGGATTTCACTGGAGGCCTCCCTCCATTCTGGTCTGTCCCCAGCCAGCAGGCTTAAATGGGAATTTTCCAAAAGTGTGTGCGAGTCTGTTTCCTTATCCAAATCCTACCCACAATAAGTATTAAAACAAAGAAAACATAGGGTCTACTCACCTCATGTGCTAACATTTTATAGAGTTCTTCTTTAGTCACAGAAATTCTCTCTCTGTCTGTGCTGTCCACAACAACTATTACAAACTTTAAAAAGTCAAGAGTTATTAGTCAGCATTACAAAGAACATACTACATCTTTCTGGCCACATACACTTAACAGAACAGATTATTGTTCCTATCAGATAATCCAACTGACTCTCTGGATAATCAGGAATCATCTTGTTCCAGATACACTTCTCCCAGCCAGAGCGTGGTTACCCACTGCACCAGTATGGTTAACAACTTATCCTGTGGTTTGTATACACAGTAGCTCTGACATCTCTGACTTCCATTTTCAAGTGAAAAATTTACACTATTTCTTTTACTATAAAAAAATTTACACTATTTTTTTTACACTATAATTTTTGAAGGCCAGTGTTCGTCTGTAAAGCCAAATCTGATTTTGTTCTTTGCTTAGCATACTTGAGGTAGCACACAGATCCCTCAGATAATTTGCTTCCTTATAAAGGTAAAGTGTATCAGCTTTCTCCCTTCATTTCAAGTTCTAACATGCAAGTAGGTATTTTCAATGTATTTTAAAAAAAACCACAAGCTTCATTCTTCAAGAGTATACACGGACACATGCCATAGTGTCTTATAATGAAGCATAGGAAAACAAAGATTATAAAAATTAACCTTTAAAAAAAAACAACAAAACCACAACTGGTATCACGTAGGAAACCTTGACTTAAAGCATTATTTTAATCCCGTTTAGTATATGTACTGCAGCTTCATTGCTGAAGAGTTCTGAAAACTCTTGGGGACACTTGAGTAAATTGATCGTGGGAGCCTGCAAGACAGCTCCCAGTTTTGGCAGAAAACTTTTGGGGCTTTCAGCCTTACTCATGAGAGGTTAGGCAGGTTGTAAAGCACCTGCTACAGAGATACAGCAGTCACGGCCCACAGTGGGGAACCTGAGAACGTGGGGAACTGCAACACCAAGTGAAACTGAGCACCTGCCCCAAGGCCACAGATCCCCAGACACTGAAACCTTGCAGACAAGTTGTTTTTAACTGCAACCCCAAATTATGCATCTTACTTAAGAAGTACAGAAGCGAGTTGTACAACAGCTTGCTAGGGTGACTTCAACATCAAAATACAAGTGCCCTGAAGTAGCCACAGTAACATTCAAAGCACAGTTAATGCAATCCCCTGGAAGCGCGCCTGCTGCAGATCTCAGGTATGCTGCAGCCCTTCCCCAGCAATTGTCACAACAAATCTCACAGCAGGGCATTCACTCTTACCTCGGTGTTTGTATAGTAGGTGTTCCACGAAGACCGAAGAGACTCCTGCCCTCCAATATCCCACATCAGAAAACGTGTGTTATTAACCACTATCTCTTCCACGTTACTCCCTATCGTAGGCGAGGTATGTACGACTTCATTCATAGAGCTGCAGGGAAAAGAGATCAACTCTGTGAGACACTGCCAACACAAAACTAGCAACTCACTGGCATTATCAAGTGTATTAGGACTCCAAATTAACCTGCTTCTGTAAAAACTAAAGCTGATGGTTATTCCAAGGCAGAAAGCTCAATGGGGGAATTCTAGCAAACACTCCTTATGCAGCAAACAGGGACAAGATGGAAAGAGAATAAAAATAACAATAAAAAAGGACTTGGTGACTATATAATTAAATTATAAAGCTGAGAGAGCATTTGTGAACAACACTATATTATAATTAATTAAATCATAAAGCTGAGGGAGCATTTGCTTCAGAAACTGTTTTAAGCAGCCAACTCTTCTTTTTCCAGGCTGATTTTGGCATGCACGCAGTATGGGAGAGAGCAGTTGCTTTTCTTCAAGAACATGGTTAAGCCACAAGATTTCCAAGATTGCAGAAAAACAACAACTCTTCCTCTAGCTCCACCAAACCCAGCACGCCTGGCTCTCCTTCCAGTATCGGCCACTACAACCGTACTTCCTCCACATCTCAGTAACTTTACATCTGAACTTTCTTCTTTTCTCCCTCCAGCGTAGTCCAATGACTCTACTTCGTGGAAGTGAATGCAGATATTAAAGATGGCAAATACATTGTTTTAGCGCTACTTAGTGCAACTTTGTTATCAAGACAACCACCTTCACATAAATAGCGGTAACCAAATGTGTACTCTGGATACTCCTAAAGTTCAAATTATTTAAACTCCGTTGTATGGGACGTAAAAAAAAAATTATAAGCAGCTTCAAGGGAAAGAGTCTATCATTTTCAAAGAATTGTTTGATTAAAAAAAAAAATTGTTTTCTCTTCTGACAATCATGATATATTTTTCCATTTTATATGATTTTTTTTAAATGCTTTAGCAGAGCTTTTATTTACAGAGACAGCAATTTAAGACCTGTAACAGTACTGGACTATTTGTTGAAGAGGATACAGATAACTGAAGGATAAAGGGATAGCCTAGTATTCTGAAAAGGAATCCCAGCTACCCCATGTCTTAGCAGAATATAACACGTTATCTTCTCACCACATGTTTGGGGGAAGCTACGATAAGGGAAGAAGGATTAGAAGCAGAAAGAACCGCAAAATCAAATTAAGGAAAACAATGGTATAACAAGATGCCTGTGTCTGATTTAATATTTAAAAACCAGGTTTTAGCAGAGTTCTTTTAATGCCTGGAAAAGGCATACCATGAATCCCCTTTCCCTGGCTGAACCTGCAGCCTTTTCACACTCAAGCTGTTGGCACCTCTGTTTGCAATATGATAGGTGGATTTTCTTCCCCGGTCCCCACTGAAACAAGGTTAGCATGAAGCTTAACGGCATTTCTAGATGCCAGAACACAAAATCCTACTCCTACCATGGAGGGAAGGGGATCTGAGCATGAGAATGGGAAGAAATTAGGTATCTGTGGGGCTGCCACAGTCTACTGGAAGAATCACCGCTCCAACATGTGCTGTGACTCCCGCGACATCAAAGCAATGGTCAGTATACTAATACACTGCTGCTAGTTACTTCTGCCCATCTGGTGTGAAAGAGTTAAAGATTCATTCACACTCAGGACACTTATCTGCCATGAAGAAATTGTAAAAAAAAAAAAACACAATGTGCAAATACTCTTTAAGGAAGAGTCAAGCAGGAGGAACAGAAGGCTGTACTCATCCAGAGCAAACTGTGTATTCCCCTTCCCCTCCAACAAGAGAGAAGGGGAAGTCCTGTAGCGCTAAAAAGGGTGTTGAGGGAAAGGAGGCACACAGACATCCACTGTACAAAAGGGAAAAGAAAACACTGAGGCTGCAGAAATAAGAAGATGAGAAGAAGATGAGAAGAAGAATCATGAGACATTTGTGGAGGAAGTGGAAAGACACAGGCAGCTTTGAAACACACCAAGGATGGCCCTCAGCAGCAGCAGCAGTCACTAAAATCAGTCAAAAAAAAAAATCTACTTCATGCTATTTATGTATTTTAAATCTCTCAGTTTGGTAATGACAACCACCTTCATCTTTTTGTTGTCCTTGCACAACTTGCTAGGGCATAAGTGGCTGGAAATACTGCACAAGTTTCACATTCCAGAAAGGCAAAAGCTGAATTTGACAAAAATAGCCCAAACACACATCATTTTAAAGCATATTTTAAATTTGGAATTGGACCAGAATGGCTATATCACTTAACAGGGATTATTCCTGATACTGAGGAGTCAGGAACACTTCCTAATACCGGACTACCTTATGTGAGAAAAGGCAAATCTGTTTCTGTTACAAACAGACCTTGAGCTGCCTGTCCCGCCTAGAAGCTTCCGAGTCTGCAGGCAGATTTGTAGCCCTTTATCAAAAAGCAGTTGAGGACCAGTGATATGAAGCTCATGCAAGTTTCATGTAAAGCAGCAGCAAGGTTAACGCAAGACAAACACAAGTCAATGCTAGTGCTCAAGGCAGAAACGGCTCGACAGCAACTAACGCTGCAAAGCCCGTTGGTGGCTCAAAATCCAGCCTTGGGCAGGCAGCACGGGCTGCCGACAGCCACAGAGCAGCACTCGGCCTTCATCCTGTGTCACCAACGACACAGAGTACACCCTGGTAGGCAGGGAGAGGTCAGGCTTCATTGCTTTGCTACTCACAGAACAATTTGTTTAATATTTACACACTGTGGCATGGATCAGTATAGCAGCATTGTCCTGTGGCTAACCCTCAATATAATAATATTTTATGGAGCTGGCAAACAGCCTACACGGTGACAACAAAGGCAGTTGTGATCAAGTGTAATAGCAATGTAATTTGATAAATAAAAGCTCTCAACGGAACCTTATTCATACATCAGGCAAAATACAGACCTTTCCAAACTCTAAACATACGCTTTGACCCATTGCCACCTATACTGGACAGTAATCTTCAGCACAATGCTCTCAAAGTAAAAAGAAACAGGGAAAGCAGCAAAAACAAGTCAGAGCAATAGATACATACACACACTTTGAAATACATGAAATGTCATCTGCAGTTCATACTTACAATTGATAAAGAATGGTCGTTTTTCCTGCATTATCCAGACCGACAATGATTACTTTGTGCTCTGAAACAAAAATATTACTAGTAAGTCACATAGTTAATCTCGCTATCACAATAATAACTGTGTTATAAAACAAGGTTCACGTAGCATTTTAGACTGATCTCCTAAGCAAGCATGTACTTCGGGTGCCCCATTCCACGGCCACACCTAAAAGTTAGTTTGTGGAGATGTACAGACCTGCGTACTGCTCTGAAGGCATGTGATTGGCATTTTTCCCTGTCTAGACATCTACAGGAACAATTTCTAAGAGATAGCATTCAGATTTTTTCCTTCTCTAAACCGCTAGAGCATTCTTACTCAAATTTCTACACATTTTTGGAGATCACAACAGACTATATTCTCTCTTCCCCCCTAACTATGGTAGTTCTCCAGAACACATGCTCTTACACATGTTAAATGTTCGTTTCCAAGGCTGTACTGCTATTATAGCCAGCAACATCTTAATCTCTTTTCAAGCAGTTGTTAAAAGCACAACAACGGTGATCTGCACTGTAAGCAGGGCGATCCACCTGTCTCCCACAGTATCCTCTTTTCCTTTCAGCAGGTTTGGAACCTGGAAAACAGATTTGCCTATGAATATTTTATAGTCCTCATTCACCCAATGTAGTTTTAGATGAACCAACGAGTACTACACAAAACTACTCTGACACATACGCAAACGCATGTTGGAGCCCAATGCCAGAATCAGTTTTTGTTTCTGTTTCGCACCTTCTTTCCTCTACATCACAAAATCGAATTTGAACTCTGTAACTGGTGTTGTCAGGCACGTTTGAGTTTATGACATCCGGGACAAGCGAGTGCCGCCTGCTCTGCGCTGTATTACACAGCTTTTACTTGCACAACTAACACTGCCTTCAGTAGGGCTATTCACGCAAGTAAATGCTTTGTGAGAAGGGGTTTTCTCCCCCACCCCCCAGTGGTCCACAAGGGCAACAAAAAGGTATTATAGCTCTGCCCAGGCTTCGGGCGACCAGAGATCAATCCCTTATGCTAGCAAAGTACACCCGCATTGATTTCTTGCGGAGGAAAGGGGGAGGGCACAGGGGTCAGGTAAGTGGGGTTTCTTGGCTTTGATTTTATCAATATTGTGTGGTTTTGCAGAGTTGTCTTACATATCATCAAATATAAATTCCAGTTTTAATAACTTTGCATAACTGCACAATATTGTAAAAATATCTGCTTACCTGACCCCACATAACTAGGGACTTTTGTTTCTGGTGTGATGTTGCCAGCACAGTGGATGTGAGGAAATCAGGTGCAACAGAAGGTCTGAGGTGGGGCTGGACGCTACAAGACAAAAATATTTTGTTGCATTTGCACTAAGTGTTAACGGGCACGTAACTGGGCCGTTCAACATGCATGTGCAGGGGCACTTAAGTTCACCCCAAAGCAAACTTGAAGACTCTGTAGGCATGGCTGAGAGCACCAGCACGTATTTTGCAAATGCCGAAGTTACAGCCCCCATCAGAGCCCTGCTGCGGGGGGACAGCGCTCGCCACCCCCCAGGAAGCTCCTTCCAACGCTTGCTCCCCGGACGAGCGGTTCCGCCGGACGCCGAGCTTTACCGTGAAACCCACGGACGCGGCACACGGGGCGGACAGGACCGGTGCTCCGGCACACGCCCCTCGGGAGCCGAGCCGAGCCTCCCGACCGCCGCCGGGAGGAACGCGCCGCGCCGACACC
>VXAA01003887.1:371415-440787 GCA_013399115.1 Anseranas semipalmata | reverse complement strand
CGGTAGGAGGCCACGCCCCCGCCGCGGCCGGTAGGAGGCCACGCCCCCTTCGCGAGCCGTCGGTAGGAGGCCACGCCCCCGCCGCGGCCGTTACGCGGCTCCGCCTCAGCACCGCCCCCCCCCGGGGACCCGGCCGGCGGCTCCGCGTAACCCCGAGCCGGGGCGGCGTTTCCAGAGAGCCCTCGGGAGCCCGGCTCCCACGCCGCGCACCGCCGTGCCGCGGGCTGCCGCTTCTGAAAGCGCGGCCACCACCGGGGTGCTGTGCGTCCCCGCGTCACCGGCGGGAGACGAGACGTTTGGCACTTACGCCCCCCCTTTACGCCCCGCCCCAGGAACGACTTTGCTTGGACAGCACGGGCAGGCGTGCGCCCCGCTGCTCCCGCTCCCTACCTGCGCGGTGTCTGGCCGCACTCGTGCTCAGCACCGCCCGCGTGTTAACCTCAAGGCCTTTACTCTTGTAAACTGCTGTACAAATGCTTAATTTTACGTCAGTTGGTAATGTTTCGCCTTTCAGTGAGAGTAGAGATTAGATGTAAATTTAAGCAATGTGTATTTTCAGCGCTAGTATTCATATTTGTCAAAATATTCTCTACAGAGCTTGAGATAGATTGCACAGCTTTCAGAGGGGCCTTTGTGTTACACTACACCAGTAGGCCGGATAAACACACCTGCAGCTGTCTGGAAAAGTAGATTTAACGTTGCTGGCTTCTCGGAAGAAATGCATTAGTGTGAAAAAAAGTGAAACTGGTGGTAAGTCTGTTTTCCTAAGTCAAAAACACAACTCCACATCTTCTCTGAACTTCAGAATGCTAAGGCTTTGTTTATGACCGAGATACTCAGATTGCGTTCCTTTTATTTTGAACGTTTGGCCAGGTGGCAGCTCAGCCAGCCCTGGGGCTGTGCTCTGTCCCACTGAGGTGGATGGACAGGCCTCTCTGTCTTCAAGGTTTTAACTATTCTGGACACGCTGGTGTTCCTCAGGGGTGACAGCGTTACACAGTGTCACTGTCTGTCACTTACAGTACATGTTGCTCCTTTTGCTCCTCATTCCGTATTGTCCTCTCACCTGCATCGCAGCCTCTCGTTCTCCTGCCTACGTGCATGCTGACCACTCGCTCTGCTTTTCTCTGCAAGCTGATAGATCTCATTTATTTGCTGCCTGGTGTTCTCCTTTCAGCTTTCCACACGATATCTGGTCCTGTCCCCATATAAAACGCTCCTTTCTTATTTTGGCTCAAAGCATTTTTTGCTTCTAGAAGCTTCCTTCTACAAGCTTTTATTCAGATGTTGGCTCCTTGGTTTTTCTTTATTTTCCCTGCTGCAGTATTGGCCTGTAGTTGAAGTAGCAAGGCCAGCAGCAATCTCTGGGTTTCTGTCTGCGTCTGCAGGCGTTTGTGCTTTTTGTTGCGGTGAAAGGGAATATGTGGACCTTTCTGAAGAGAACAAACATCCTGATAATGAACTGGCATGTTACAACTTTAATAGGATAAAAATAAATCATACACTGCACTAGTAACATCCGGAGTCATCCAGGTTGAAGATAACTAGATACAATATATTATTGTCCACGGAATTCCTGCTTCACACTTCTTTCCACCACTAACAATAGCAATGCAGGATCAGCTGGCTAAATGGCAGGAAACCCAGACAATCTCTGCAGCGTGAGCCCAGCCACTTCCAGCCAGTCCGAAACCTTTGCCTGGTGAACAATCACCGGCAGGCTGGGAAAAAAAGCATCTCTTTGAGGAGGAAGGCTATTTACCTGGTACAGTTTTGGTCCCCTGTTCTGAAATTACATCATTGATTTTTAACCTCAACACGACAAGCAGCATGACTTTGGAAAAAGAGCAACGCTTTACCGCATGTAAGTGCAGCGCATAAATACCCCTTCCTACTGCCCAGCTGCTGAAGTGACCGAGATTCGGGTCCTCCTCTTAGGGCAAGGAACGCCTGAGTGCAGCGGCTTCAGAGGAGCTGGCGGGGGAAGGTGAAAGGGAAACCAAGGCACGCAGCAGGAACTGTCACTGCCCGTGTCGAAGCGGCAGTGCTGGGCTGGGGGTAACTGGCAGGGCAATGCAGCAGCTCCTCCAATACGATACACTTTCCACAAGTTCAGCACTCAGCCTGCAAGGGAATTACTCATTAGCCTGCAATCGTCCTCCTTCCTGCTGTACCTCAGCTGGGCAGCTCAGGTGCATACGGTACATTTCTGTTAGCGGTGCTCCTGGTGTCAACACCGAGTGATCCTGAAACCCGTGGGCTTGTACCAGGGTTAGCTAGGTGTGACAGAACTTGTACAGCTACGCGAGAGGGTAGCAAAACGCAGTTATTTTGAACCTTTAAATAGAAAGGCTTTGGTTTTTCCCCCTGTGTACTTCTTGTTTGACCCCGTGACTTTTCGAAGCAAGGTTTAAAAAGCTGCAGCAGCCCTTGCTGGAGCCCTGCGCTCGCTGCAGCCAGCACCCCTGCGTCCTGCCACACAAGCCTGCCTGCCAGCCACCTGCCTGCAGCCAACAGCTGCAGGAACGGGGCGGCATCTTCACAAGATGAAGGAACAGATGGTGTATTTTAGGACTAGGAAGCTGTTGTTAAGATTTCATCCCTTGCTTCCCTCTGGTAGTTAAGTCATAATCTAAGACATTTGCTGGATGGCCTGATTCAACATGCATTGCACTGCTGCTTTTTTACGTGCTAACGCTAGCATTAGGCTTCCCGTTCCTGGTGGAAGCTTTCTAAGAAAGTACTCCAATCGGCACGGTTTATAGTAAATACAATTACACAATTTCCTCCTGGAAATTCAAAAAGCCTTTGTCAGGCTGTGTACGTTTTGCTGCAGGCACCTGCAAAGCAGACTAGGGGGCATTCGCATACCCCCACGCTGCAGAACCACGCTGCCGGCCCGTGGTGTGGTTTCACCAGCGGTGGGGAAAACACTGCCACACGGAATGAAACCGACCATGTAGAGCAGGCAGATGAGATACGTGTCTTACGAACCTTTAACTTTTACAGTCAGATGAAAACACGCAAAAGAATATATTTTTGTTCTGTTTATTTGAAAGGCCACGAGCTCTCAATTAAACAGTTTTGATTAAAACTCACATGCTTGTATCTGATTTTGAACAGTTAGGCGAGGTAATTCGATTTATAAATGTTTAAAACCCTGCACATGCAATAGATACATGAGGTTGATTGGCATCCTAAGCACACAGCTTACCTGGTAAATATATTTCTGTCCGTAGAAGGCAGGCCCCCCCAGAAAGGCTGCGGCAGCAAGCGCAGAGCTGGTTATCGCAGGCGCCCGCTGGCCCGGGGAGGTGTGCGGGAGCACCCGGCCTCCTCTCCAGCTGCAGCGGGCACCAAGTGGAAGAGGAGGTGGGTAGTAGAAGGCAGACCCCCCTGGTGGGCTCTGTGCCATCTGTGCTGCTGTACAGCTGGCTCGGGCCCCGGCTGCCATGCCTGGTTTGAAAGCACGGTGCTTCCAGATTTTTCCGACGATCACAGCCTTTTTGTTAGGTTGCTGGTTCCTGTTATTCACTTTGAAGAAGTCTCTTTGCTTCCCTGTGGAACAACTCCAAAAGGGAACTTGCCCCGTAATTTCACTCCTACAATTGCTTTTTGGATTTAGCTAAAGGTAGCATCTTTCAGTGCTTTCTCGTTTTCAAGATATTATAAACAATATTCAGTTTTGCTTCAATTATTCTTTCATTCCTTAATATCTCACGTTATTCTGGTACTTGTTTCTTTCTAGGAACAAATGTTAAATTAATATGAGATCATGCTGAGGATCAGATCCAAAGACCATTAATGTTCATGAGAATCCTTCAGCTGAGCAGTTGGCTGAAATATTTTATTTCTTGATGGAGTAGTGAGATATTATACAGATTTCTGTACTTCTGAGTTGTGACTATTTAAGAGCAGATAGATTTAAAAATAAACATCATTCATTTCACTGATGCATGTCTTTCTTCAGAATGTCATTAATTTTGACTAAAAATGCTAACGTGAAGCTGCTGCCAAAAGCTATCGTCAAACAATAAAAATGCCACAACATTCTGAACTGTTTTCGTGACTCTTCTGAGCATTTTCCAATCTTGAGTGCTGAACACAAAGAGACTTAGAAGACTTTTAAATGCTGTTTGTAGTTTTTGATTTATTGTAGAAAAGTTATTGGAATGCAGTTCATTTTTGTACATCTAAATTCCATAAAACAAATCCATAGAAATGAGGATACTATCAGCATGCAGTCTGCATTTTCTTTTTTAAATGATTCTGATCACAAAAATAACAACACTTTTTTTTTCTTTGAAAGCCACTAAAAGCAGAGGGAGAGCAAAGCATGCAACACTGTACACATTTGCATAGTATATTTTACCCAGCATGCCTTGTAGAATGCTACACATACAGTATCTATAGAAGTAAAAACAGAAAGGGGCAAATCAGCAGAAAAGAAAGCATAAATTTGTGGGTATCTTTTTTAGAAAAGGCAGCGACGCCTCTACCATGGTGACTCCGAACCGGCTCCCAGTGAGGCTGGAGGCAGCACTGCCGAGCTATCACTGGGAACTAGTCGGGGTGAGAAACAGTTTCTGGGAATGGAGAAGCCGAAGGTCCACGGTTTGCAGTTTGAATGGTTGGTCTCGTCTTCTTCCTTTAGCCCTCTATTTCCCATGCATACATACAATTGCACCGCCTGAGTCTCCTCCTATGCCTTTCTTGTGCAATTTCACTGACTTTGTCTGCACGGGAGGAGAACCAGGCCTGCTGCCAATGTCAACACACCTTGGGCCTGAGCACGCATTCCTTAAGCTTGCTTCCCTTTCGGTTTTGAATTCTCAGCAGTATCACTGGAAGCTTAGGGCGGGCCCTTCCGCAGCGCATGGGGGGATCATTCTTCCCTCCCGCACCTCCCGTCCCCGCTGCACAGCGGCACGAAGCGCCAGAGCCCCAGGAACCGGGCTGCCGGGAGCCTTCCAGTCCAGACCTTGGGCTACTAGTGTAGTGGCGGTGTATTCATCAGTCATATGCCAAAATCTAGGCCTTGGCCATAATTAGATGTTTGCTGATATTCAGGGAATTTCACTTCTGAGGAGGAAATTAGCAGAAATGAATGCAGTGGACTTTCTAGTTTTAAAAGGTTCTTTCTTCATTAATTAATATGGAGGGAATAGAAGTTATTGAAAAATCAAGTCACGTATGCAAAATGCAAGGCCTTAGAAATAAACTGCTGAAGTATCAGGCAATGAGTTGAAGTGACTGAAAATGCAGTAAATCCATTAATGCTGGATCAAAATACCTACCCATTTTTTCAAAAATACAATGCCAAATGCAATAGTGGAATTATTGTAAATTTGTGCTATTAGAAATGTGCTTCTTTTCCCTTGCTCTGTTTTTACATCATTGGCAAAATATATTATTCTGTACTGTACAATATATTTTCTCACTATATTGATTTTCTACTGCTTAGAGTAGAAGTAATATCAAAGAGGACTCTGGCATTAAGTTTATTTTATTTTGTTTTTCAGGAAATATTTGTAAGGCATATGAGAAGTGGTATATGACATTTATGGTCAGACCTTGCAAATACTGACTCTCAGACAAGACAGTAATAAACACTGTGTCAGTAGCAGGTGTTCATAGGACCTAGTCCAGACAGTAACTCACTGCCAAGAAATTTGAGGGGAAAAGGCAAGTCTAGAAACATCACTGAGACCAAGCCAATGCTACTCCCAGCTTCACCACATTCAGAATTAGCTATGAATCGTAAAAGGAATGACACACTCTTATTACTGTCTCTAAATAATTTCTACCTTCTCCCGAACTTTCTATATGGATTCAAGTACAATGTTTCTCTGGACTTCTTAAATGGATTCTGTGTCAGGGAAAAACTCTTTGTCTCCAACTTAACAGAAGTTTTGATACTAAGTAGAATCTTCAGCTCTTTTCCAAGTTAATCCCTTTTACAACATTATTAAAATGTCCCTTTATTTTTCTATATAAAATAAATTGGACTTGAAAAACAATCTAACAAAGGTTATTCAGATGACTGCTCTTCAAATAATATACTCTCTTTTGGCCTCATTTTAAAGATCTTGGTAAGTTCATTTCCCCAAAGTTGGCTACATTACAGTACCTTGCAGTCTTGTTACTCTTCGGAGAAGTAAGGTTTGAAGGAATGAGAGGTAACTGCAACAAAAGACACCATAGCAGAATCCTATGCATCTAAACTTGCTTTAATACCAACTGGGGTATATGACCTAATTTTAAAGTAATGACTTTTAGGAGAGAAAACAGATTTGTATAAATGGTATTTTACACAATATGCATCTGTTTTTTTTTTTTTTTTCGTTCGTGGTCTCTAGTTATTTTTGCTTTAAAAAAATGAAGACCATGGAATCAAGGACAGGCATCACAAGCACTGAACTTGGAAAACAAAATATATCAGAGGACACATTTAATATACTCCTAAAGCAAAAGTGACTAATGAAAGCCATCATTTACGCAAATTAGTATGCCATAAGGTAATAGTGTTAGCAATATTATTTTGAGAATGGTAGGGTAATATCGGTAAAGATGAAGAGATTTGGGGTGATTTCAGAGGAATCTATAGTACTGAGACCAAACTGAATTCAGAAGACTTGCTGTCAAACTGAACTTCAGCTTAAGGGCCTATGCGCAGCTAGAGTAACTATCATCCTCTTCTTATTCCTACAGTTACCTTTCCTCCTTTTTGTGTTTTTCACTCTCACAAGTACATAGGTTAAACATTATTTTAGAAGCAAAGGGCACAAAAGGTTAAACCCCCAAATATCAACTTCAGAAGAAGTTTTCAAACCTGGAGAAAAAACAGTAAAATGTTCTTCTATTTGCAGAAACCAACACTAAAACTCTGCGTATGATCGCTGGCAACTGTGCCTGAGGGAGTCACAGAGCCATCTCCTGCCCCAAGTACACTTAATGCCTCTGGGTCCACCAGAGCAAGCCAGAAACCAGAAGCAGGCTCCATGCTGAGAAGTGGTGTGATTAGCAAGAGATACAGGGCATGCTTCAGGAACTACTCTTGCTTACCAAGTACAAAATCGGGGGCACCACCTGCTCTCCATGGTAAGACGATTTTTCAGAGTGAAATCTAGGTGTAGGGCCACACTGCACCATCAGTGCTCAAGCAGAGGAACTGATTTTTACCAGACCAACCTGTTTAGAAAATGATCACAGAATTTGGCCCACTGTTTATAAACTAAAATTTGATATAGAACAGCTTTAATTGTGTTCCTTTAAACAGCAATTTCATAGTATACTCACTGAGAAAACAGTCAGTTGTGAGTTGCACATCCCATAGGATAAATGTTCAGCTATGTAGCTAGTAAAAGAACCTGTACATCTGTTAAATACAACTTGCCAAAAAGGAAATATTTTAAAGTAAGAATTTAACTATGAATTGTCTTTAAAATGGCTTCAAGATTTTCAAAACACTTTGCTAATTCATTCACAAACATATGAATGTGCTGACATATATTGTCTTTAGATATTAATACTGTCGTATCACTTTTATTGGCTAAACTATCATAAATCCAAGTGTCCTAATGAAAAAAACGGGTAACAAAAAACCAACAAAATTTTATAAACATTTCTAAAATTCTCTGTATAAGCCAGAGCTTAGGAACAGAACTCTGATCTTTACTGTGAAAATATTTTAATAGCAAGAAGAAATGGTATGAAGACTGGAAAATTAGTCATACTTGAATTCATGGAGGAATACATGAACTTCACAATTTTATATAGCGCCATTGCATAATAAATCACAATACAGCTGGCTAGCATTGCTGAACTTCTAATACAAATACTATGAGTTAACATGTCCTGATCAACATTGCAGCTTTTACTGATTACCGTGTTTTCTAAAAATAAGTTATTTTTAAAATGAAAGAGTTCCAGTAGCTCGTATCTAGAATAAATTAATAATCTATTAGCATGTTCAGTATATTTGTACTTAAAAGATATATCTATCTTCAAAGAATAAAAAACACCAAGCAATGAGATCTGCTGGATCTTTTATAATTGATTTCTTATATTAAAATGGAATGGGCAGTGGGAGAGAAGAGGGTAAACTAATTACATACAATAGTAAAGTAAACTTAAACCCATATAATAAAGGAACTCAATGGGTTCTTTCAAGACAATACATGACTTCCCTCACAAGCTTGATTTTATTAGAACAAAGAAAGTAGTTTTGGCACTTCAGATGCAGGTGATGGAGTTTATGCATATGTGTTGCGTAGATCTTTCCCTTTACTAGCATGACATGGAAGACTTAAAAACAAGGCTCCAAAAGGCTCTAGAAATAAATGACATTTTTGTCTAGGAAATGATAAAGCAGTAACCTTGTTTACTAGAAAATATATGTAGGTGCTCCGCAGCTACCTGCCATTAAAATGCAAATATCTTCAAGCAGTTAAATGATCTGATCCCTAATGCTACTACAGAATAAAGATAAACAGCTGTCTAATCTAGCTTTATACATCTCAGTGCATCCTTTGCAATTAATACTTTAATGCACACAAACAAGAAACTTATTAAAGCTTATAGAAAAAATGTTTTGCCTAATGCCTTCTTTTTCATGCAGGTATGTGTGCTGTACATGTAACAAAGATTTGTAAAAATTACTGGAGAATGCTCCACTGTGCTATAGCAGAAACTATTAGAGAAGGCAGCTGAAGCTACCGTTCCCAGACCGGATCTTGCAGTGCTTTCTCAACCTAAATGCAGTTTTGGAATCTGCAGGCATTCAGCTGGAGAAAATCAAACAGGATCAGGTCTGTCATACCCATTATTAACTATATCACTCCAATGGATGCAGGTATTCTAATTTTTTTCTTGGTAACTGGCCCACTTGAATCATCTACCAATGTTTAAGGATGCCTTTTAGGCAGTAGAATTGTTAAAAAAATTAATCATGCATCCACGATCTTTTAATGGTGCTAGAGATGTAAATCATTTTTGGCTATGCCAGATATGAGATGAATTACTTTTCTTGTTATTAACATCAAGAAGATAACCAGACTCAATGGTGGTGGAAAATATCAGTGATCTTTGTTAACTGGTCCAGAAAGTAGAAGAAACTGTAATATTCAGGAAATTCATGTAGTGCTACATGCTTTTAAAGCCCGCTTTTGGGAAGAAAGTAAGCAGATAGAAACGTCAATGATCCTCATTTTTGCAAAAATAGTTTTGATGTGGACCTGCATAAAAAAATGCACGTTCAGCATAGTTCTGTCAACTTTAGAAAATGCATGCAGTGTGGAGCTTTAGGACTCTCTGCTTAAAGACATTAGTGTGTTGTATAAAACCGTCAATTATGGTAATTTTTTCAATCATATTGGATCTAAGGCTTCACTGATAATGTAAGACATAAGGTCTAATCACATAGATTTATCTATTTAAAAAACTGAAGACTCAGTAGGTGAAAAGAAGTGATCATTAAGAAGTAAGGCAGCAATATCTCCAAAGATTTATCATAGTTCTTTGATTAAAAATGCCAGCTCTACAATTTTATGTGAGCAGATTTTTTTTCTGATACTCCATTTTTATTGCAAGCTAATTCTGACCAATATTTTCATCATTTATGAATGTTTAACCCCGACCCCTTCCCTCAGATTTCACTACTGAAATTTAAACTGATGTTCTTCTGGAGAATTCTTGTGCGATGCTGGAATTTTCAGACATTCAAAGATGGATTTTGAAAGATGTAACATATAGGTACTCAGATGTACTGGAATGTAGGTACTCTACACACTGGGTAAGAAAAGTGTATTGTTTTCCATTTAAAAAGGCAGAATACTAAAAATGGGAGAAAAAATATTATGCATCTATCCACCAATGTTCGATTTTGGGACTACTAGCTGTATTCAGGTAAACGAGAGAGAGAAAAAAAAAAGCCTATTCTCAACCTCTAACCATACAAACTATTCTCAAGTTTGTTCATTTCCCTGTTTCTATTTCCCCTTATCCTGTCATAGTTCATCATTGCTGACCGCAACAAAAATGTCAGTACTGGCTAAACTAAAGAAATCACTTTGCTGCAACACTCATGCCAGGTCTAAAAATAATTTCAAACTGGAAAGTATTTTGTAACTGCTGCAATAATTTGTGATATTTGGCACTCTCAATAGTTTACATTTGGTTTGTCTGAAAAAGCCATTCTGGAAGTAAGTAGTTAGAGTAAAATACTTTTATTCTAACTCTAAATGTAAATTGAGCTTCCAGCTCAGTCAACAAATACTGTGGCTGACCTTCCGGCTTCTAGTGGTTTGTAATTTTCAGATTTTTTCTTTTTTTTTTTTTTCAATTGATTGCAACATGCTCACGTCGACTTTCCAGTCAATTCACCCAAATTCCAACAGGAATTGGTTTATAAATTGGTTCCAACTGGAACTGGTCATTTGGAATTTCCAGCACAGGAAATTATTTTATAAGTGCCTTGATAAGTACCCTAAATTACAAACTGATGTGCCTAATATCTAATGACAAGAAAAGGTATGGCTATAAATGTAAATGCTGTACTAAAAAAAAACAAAAACAAAAACAAATACAACCTATACGATTGGGCATAAACGTAAGGGCATGGTAACTTTTTTTTGTCCCCTACTTAACATTACATGACAGCAGATTGTAACCTCAGTATAACCGCATTACATCTGCCAAATTAAGATGAATTGTTTTTCCTAGCTACGTTATGGCAAGTTATCAACTGATGAATACTATTTTTCCCCGGGTTCTTGAACTCAAAGCCTATGTCGTGAATCATGGCTGTATCCTCCAGGGGATCCTCGGTTCCTATGGGGTTTGTAAGTGTCCTGGTATGAGTCAGAGTACTCTTCTTCCACTAGAGGATAGTGATCTCGGCTGTGTTGGGAACTGGAAGACAAGCGGTTCCTGCTCTTCCGAGCCCTTTCATTGTGATAATTTTCATCTGAGGTCATTAGACTTCGTCGCTCAATTGGAGAGTTCTCTGCAGAATGGCTGCTGTGCCTCATACGCTGGCTCTACGAGTGTCAAAGAATCCAAGGATTAGTACAAATAAAGATTATTTTGTATTTTTAAGCTAGTTTTGAAACTTATTCTGAGGTCTTTCAGAATCCATCCACTTTTGTGTAATTCGTTTTATATTAAAACCTGTATGCTTACAGGAATGGGTTAAAATAGCCTGGTTCCTAGAGCTGAAAGCAGACCAATTATTACATAAATATATAAGTATCTCATGTATCTATCTATATATATAGTATTATAACGTGTATCTTAAGGTATTCACCTTGTTAAATATTACAAGCCATTTAGCATGAAAAGTGAGCTGATGTATTCAGCATTTATCACTTTTCTCTGATCATGAACATAGTAATATTCATGCTTCTATTCTGCTTAGAAATAGTTCATCACTGATTTATGTACTTCTAGAAAACACCTGAAGAGTTTTTTTGTTTGTTTGTTTGTTTGTTTGTTTTTTCCTGTTGCTTTTAAAGGTGCAGCTCTCGGAGCCCTATTTAAAAACCTTCCCATGACTAAACAAATGATGCGCAGCTAACTAGGCAGCTGAGGGATGGTTAAAATATTAACAAATTCTTCCAACTAAAACATAATAAATATTTTAAATAAGTTGACAGAAAGTCTTTTACTAAGATAATTAAAAGATTTAGCCTTTGCTAACCTCACATTCCCACAATGATAATATGTTACATTTGCCACATGAACAAAATTAGTTTGTATTTTTTGCCAGGAAGCTGGCACAACAAATAAGTAGCCTATGCAGAAAAAAACATTTTGTTTACTGTTATCACACATGAAACCTCTCAACAGTATAGCCATCCATACTCTCAGAACAAACTCAGTCAGTGCTTTTCCTTCTCTAGATTACAGACCCAAAGTCATTCTTCTGATCCTGTAATTGCTAGCAGAATGCTGCCGCGATGGCTGCACCCTTGTGGCCTCAGGTTCACAGGCACAGACAGCATTGTCTGGTCCTCTCACTTCTGAAATTTCGGACGATGCTCTCTGTGCTACAAAGCCTTCCTCCTATTGCTACATCCTCTCTGTGGCAACTGTTTAACTGCATAATTTATAATAAAAGGCTTGTCTGCATGGGGAAGTAACTGTGCAGACAGGTATACGTTTACAGCACAGCAGATAGGATGTCCCGTCTCCTCACGTGGATCGATGCTACCAAGGTTACTCTCTGAGAGACACCACATAGTGAGCTGACACAGAAAAGGTGCCGGTCTGCATATTCACACGCTTGGTTACTGGGCAGCAACTTCTACCACACTGTCCCCAAGTCTTCCTTATAGCACCATGTTTAGTAGTGACTGTATGTCAAAGTCCACATATTTTCTTCACTAGTGAACTGCAATTTAACTTCCTACGTTCACGCCCTCTGTCTTCCCTGTAGTAATTTCCTCTTTGAATGCAACCTGCTCTTTTCCTGAAATCTTTCTGTTTCCCTGCTGTCATTGCGTAGTCATTCTGATTCCACTATTTACCTCCTGAGACAGTGTAACTGTGGCACAAACCTGGTGTGGTTACATGCTGGTGTTATACCCCAAATAACTTTCGATCCTGTAGCACAATCTGCACGATAAGCTGTATTACATTTTCTTCAGTAGTGGACTTAAAATGCAAGTCCTCTGGGGCCTCAGAAACACATATCCCCAAGATGTGAACTACAGGATTGAAGTCTATGCACTGGAATTAGACTGAACTATGTAGATTTAGACGTAACCAGAGATTAGCCACAAGGGCTAACCACCGGCCCCTAGGAGTGGCCACGGCAAAATCTACTCTTCCTACTGAGGCCTGCAGACACACACAGCTGAGCATCAACACCTTTCCCTGTTAGGCAAGGTCACAACCAAGGACCAAGTGACCACTGGCTTTGGCAAATGCACCAGCTGGAGCATGCTATTGTACATATCCTCCTCCCTTTTACTCTGACTTTGCTGTACATATGCCAATTAATTAATTAAGCCTGACGACCTTCATGAAGCCCACAGATTTAAGAAAAAATCAGAAAGTTTCAGTTCTCAGTAAACTGAACTCCAAGTCACAATCAAGTTAAAAAAGAAACACTCTCAAGTCCTGATTAGCTAAAATATGAACAGATTGTCCCAGTGAGTCTGTATCATTCTCAGGTATGACTGTTATAAAAAGCTCTGGGCTTTTGATATTCAGTTCCCCAAGGCATCAGGCAAGGAGTCACAAGGTCATAGGAAGTATAAATTCTTAATTTATCATAAGCACCTAAGCTAGTTTAATTCCTAGGATTTGTGTGAGTGCTTTAATCACCACCATCACATCATTACATTCATAACTGATGCAAATCCTTCTGAAGGTTTGAATTAGCACAAATCCTCTAGGAGGATAAGCACTTCAGATGGTGGAAGTCTTTAAGATAACCATGTAAAAACACCAGAACTCTTTAAATAGGCCTGAACACTTGAGCGGCACCAAAAGCCAAATCCTGCAGTCTTTAGATGGGCAGCATTCACTCAGGGAGAAATTTACCCCTCTGCAGAGAACTAGCACCAGTCAAGTCCCATCTAAGCCTTCACAATTAGGGTGAAGTGGGGATTAAGTGATGCATACCTTCAGCCAGCCCACTGCACAGGGGTGATTTTCATCTTCAGTGTGAGTTTTCCCTAAGTAAATGGAGCAACATTTCACAGTCACTGCTGGTGTCCATTGATCAGAGAGAAATAAATGCCTGAAAAAAATTCTGTGGATACACCCAGTTTTCAAAATGAAACTGAAGAGGTGAAAGTTCTACAGATGGTATTTTATTGTCATGAAGGGATGGAAAACTGAAATTTTAAGGCAAGTGAAAATGGAAACAACATTTTACACGTGCGTTTTATTAGTAACAGAACAGTGTTTGTGCATTCAGCCAGTCAGGAAACAGTGACTTACTGATCCTAATAAAATCAAGCACATCATTAGAAATGTGAGTATCAAATACCATGCACCTTCAGTGAAGTGCAATTCACCCACAGAAAAAACAGCTTTACATTAATTGAAAACACTGAACAATGAATCATTTCCTTCAAAATTGTTACCTGCTTCCAGATATTCTACAAGCAGAACAGAGGTTAAATTTGTCAGGTGAATTATTCATTACATGTAGTTTGCTCAACTCTACTTTTGACATACATTAGAAAGTGCACATTCCTAAAACGTCACACACACACAAAACACCTTCTGAAACTTTCAGACTTAAAAGTTCACTGCAATCCTGATCTTCTCAAACATTCATAACTATTACTTCAAAAACATTTTCTGTTTTCAAACTTAGTAAAGCACGTACTTCTCATTAAGGACTATTTACATGCCACGTTTGAAGTTTCAAAGTTCAGCCGTTTTTGAGCTATCCCTGTGAAAAAAAATGGTCAGAATTTTTTTCAATGGGTAAAAAATGTATATTATTCACACTCAAAGAACTCAAACAGGTGAAGGCATTTTGCTGATACAAGAGACAAGCATGGAAGTTTTTCACCTAACAATGAATGTATTGTGAAGTTGTGAGGGTAAAAAAATGGGGACCATTCTAGAAGCTGTTCTCAACTATAGTAGCTGTTAGCTCAACTGCTTTGACAAATCATACATGCTTCTTCTCAATCTGAGAGGATCGCATTTGCAGTGGCATTTTTTCCAGGTTAAAAAAATGCCATTTTTTAACATGGCTATAATACCATTCAACAGAGCATCATTTATCCCCTCCTCAAGAACTAGCTCCTTGCCAGAAAATGTATGGCCATTTTAGTTCCCATTAAAGCGAGAACAGTCCCAGCTCTTCAGCACGCAGCTGTGTCTTCACTGATTATGGGCCTCCGGTTTGCATTCTTACTGCTGGCTGTGGCCAAACAGTGAACGGTAACTAATGAGCAAATAAAAGTTATGCTATATATTACACCATTTTACCAAAGATAAAAAAATACCTGATCTGTACTGCTGTTCGGGGCTGGAATGTATTTTCATACCTGTAGTCCAGAGATTGCAGCAGGATATGGTGAAAGTGCAGTGGATCCTAAATTTCGCCCCAGAAGAGGAGTCATGGGTGTGCTACTGGTGGTGTGTGTAGCACGCCAGTATGCCTCAAGATATTCTGCCAAGTGTTCGCAAGCATCTTCAAGCTGATTTTCATCCAAAATTACATCAAACATTTCCTGATCACAACAACAAAGTTTGGTTCATTACAATGTTATGGAAGAAATGAGAGATGTTAAACAATTCTCATCATGCTAATCCTTCAGAATTAAATAAATAGCAATCAGAGCATGGGAATTGCAAAGGAAAGTGATACCAGTGGGCTTATATGGTGATCAAAAGCCAATGCTCTCAGAAGTCACGGAATCCTTTCAGTGAGAGCCACCAGATGTTGCATAGGGCCACCATGCTCAAAGGCACAGGACTCCAGTAATGAATTTATTTTGCTCAAAAACTACCACAACATAAGACAGGAACTAAAGTTAGTTGTCAGAGTAACGCGGGGATGTTCTACATTGGTTTTGAGCCCAAGGACTCATGCATACTTCTTGCATCCTAGCTGTGAATGCATTTCCAGAGTGAATCATGCCCCTAACAAAGATCTTCACGTCGGTGAAGGCAGCGTTCTGTTCTGTTAGCAGCAGCTCTTCTGCTTAGACAAACTGTGGCAGGACATCCAGCTGTTCAGGTATGTACAGCCGGGAATTCTTCACAGTCTATCTTCATGCACTGTGTTTGTAACTACCTTCATTTAATGCCTATCTAGATAGCCCTGTATCTGTTCTCAAATCTGCAAGACCATGCAGGTAAGATCTTTTCCCCTACTAATCCATTCACCTGGGGACAGTACTTAAGCATTAGTGCAAATCCTGGTATTTTGCCTCAGACCTCTAAATTGTGAAATCTCCAGAGAGGCTATTTACTAGCGAGCATGAAGGAATTCAAAGTCATTGGGCTTCCGTGCTATCCAAGAAGTCAAAAGGACACTGCAGATAGCAAGTGCTGGTTATAAACTGCTGACAGCAAACCATCAGAAACAGAGTTCCTCAAGAAAAATATAAATGTATTTTCAGCAATGAAATTTTGTACCTCATCTTTAATCTTAACTCTCACTTTAGTGGAAAAAAAACTGTTGTGAAAATATCACAGGAAATGAAAAATAAGTGCAGGTGGTGCAGGTGTTAAGAGTAACTGATACAAACCAGACTGCTTTTCCTCCATGCATATTCATAGATCTATCCAATGTACATATAGCTGACATCTCTAGCATAAGATGTAAAACCGCAGGATGAGTTTATTGTAAATCTTGATCTTGCACCTACCTTCTGCCCAGAGGTCTGGTCCAGAACTTACTTCAATACTAAAACCATTTTATTGACTTATTCTTTCTTATCAGCATGGCAGAGAAATGTTTCCTCCTCTGCCAGCAAGTACGGAATATTCCTTCACTTTCAGGGCTAAGAATACTCCTAACACTACATCCTTTCCTTGAATTCAGTGTTTATTGCTACTCGTTTTGCTCCTCTGACACGCTCCTTTGCTATTTTAACATTTGAAACTACATACTCCATTATATTGCCACATCACTCACACCATCATTTGTTGAAGAAATTAGTAACTCAAACATACTGAAGCTAGGAAATGTTAGAATGGGATTGCTTACATATACTGTGGAAGATATTGAAAATAAAATGTTATACTTGGAACATAATGGGTGTTTTCTTGTAATACAGAACCCATATTGTCATTTCCTGTGCTGCTCACTCTTTGCATAGCTGGCTGCTGATTTGAGGGCAACTCTAGCTGTGCATGCACCACTCCATTTCGCAGGTCGTCAGGTATTTGTAACTCAAGGCATATTTTCAGCTGTATGGGGTTTTAGCAGCAAGCAGGCCAATCAATACTCTTCCATCAGCCTCCAACTTCCTCCTGCTAAACTAGGGAACTGTTTCTCAAGTTTCTCTTCAGCCTGGTTCGGTTGATTCCAGGGGCTCACAAAGTGCTGTACTGGCACAACCAAGCGTGCTGCAAGGTGGAGGTAAGACAAAGTGACTAATGACAGGAACTCCAGTACTGCTACCCATGGTCTCCTATTTAACGGAGTAACAGCTTCACGTGCTTCCAAAAAGCATCAGCAAATATTCTAGCTAAAGTACTTAAACCACACGGTGCTGTGGCAGTACGTAGCTTCATGTGGTATTTTGACAGTGATCTCAATTAAACTGAAATTAGGGAAGAAGAACTTTTAACAGCTGCAGTAGAACTGTGACCTTTTTAACAGTTAACTATGAAATAATACTAGGAACGGTAATGGTGAGCCTCTCAGGCTGTCACTTCAAGGTCACCTGCAAAAGCTGCAAAACTGGCAGCATCTTGATTCTACAGTGTTTTACAAAGAAAATAAATTATAGAGAAAGCACTTTTGTCTCTATAAAGTTTTTTTCTTGCATTTAACTGTTCTGCTCATAGCTAAACTGTATTTGTTCTATTTCTGTGTATTTGGGGGGAGTTAAAAGAGAGTTAGAAGAATTATTTAAGAAGATCCTTGTTTGTAAGGTTCATGGAGTAAAGCAATTTCTTCCCAGTTCTCCTTGAAATACAATTTATTCACTGCAGTGTTTTTTACTACATACATAAAGTATTTACTATATAGGTGTATTTATATAGTAAGTACTACATAAGTACTATATGGGTCTGGCTGGGCTGGAGTTAACTTTCCCTGCAGCAGCCCCTAGAGTGCTGTGCTCTGCATTTGTAGCTAGAACAGCGCTGGTATCACACCAGTGTTTTGGCTGCTGCCGAGCAGTGCTGGCACAGCACCAGGACTCTCTCCAGACCCCCCAAAGCCAGCAGGTGGGGGTGGGCAAGAAGTGGGGAGGGGACATGAGGTAGGTAGGGTAGCTGACCTAAACCAACCAAAGGGATATTCCATACCATATGATGTCACACTCAGCAATAAAAGCTAGGAAAGGGGAAGCAGAAGGGGGGGCTCTCGTTACAAAGATGTTTGTCCTCCCGAACAACCTCTACGTACTGAGGCCCTGCTTCCTAGGACAAGGCCAAACATCGCTCATTGATGGGAAGTAGAGAATAATTGTTTTTCCTTCCCTCTGTGCTTCCGCACGGCCTTTGCTCGTTTTCTTTCCTCCTTCTTTTCCCTTTAATTAAATTACCCTTATCTCAACCCATGAGCTTTTTTTTTCTTTCCATCATACTTTCTTCTCCCCCTCTTCTTTTGAGGAGGGGGAGTGAGAGAGCGGTTGTGGTGGAGTTCAGCTGCCCAGCAGGGTAAAACCACCACTTTTCAATATATTAGTATTTCTTAAGTGATATGCATTAATAGAGTAGTATTTCATGTCTCTTCAGGGAAGATAAAATCAGTAGCTGCTGTCCTCTGCTATTTCTTTTGGTTTACTCTATTGCCATTGTAAAATATTCTAAATGCATTACCCCATGTCAGCAACACAAAACAAAATTGTCACGACTACAGAGGCATCCTCCTCACCCACGGGTGAGAGAGGGAGTGGAACAGGGACTGAGCCTCAGGCACAGCCCACAGTCAGTACCGCTAGGGGCGATCCAATGCTGCATCTTACTCTGAGGTCAGGGAAGGTGAGCCCAGGCTGCAGGGGAACAGACACCCCACACAGAACTGCAAGGATGGAGGAGTACCTGAGAAGTAGGAGGAATCTGAACTTGTAGATATGTCTGGTATACTCGCTGTTTTTCATTATACCAATGCATTTTAGTGCTGCTAGGGTATAATTTATGGTATTTTTTAGGTTATGTCAAACAGACCAGTGGGATATGTACCCTCTTTTAGCACTGGCATGAATCCAAAAGTAAAAAAAAAAATTCATAATGAAATGTATATAACTAGAATATTTAAAGCTGTATGATTAATACAGTTCGTGTTTCTTTGAGCCATATAATGTCCCTGCTTAACAGAGCCATGCAGTGATAGGCATGCTTAGCACTGGCTTGAGCAACATCAGTAAAAGACTAGCAAGGAATTAATAATGAAAGCAGTTCCTGAACTTAAATAAGCCAAAAAAGAGAACTATTTTTATAATGTCTAGACATATAGCACCATCTGATTACTTAAGATTGACTTGCAGCAAATGAAAAAAAGCATGGCTTTTATGGTTTTCAAGTATCTTCACTTTAAACAAATACTCCTCTTGCAGGAATTTGAGCTGCAAAACAGATTAAGCGGGTCTCGGTGCAGAAGATAGACAGTAATGTCTTTGGTGTTAGCAATATACTTAATTAAATTATGGATCAACTTGGTCCTTTAATTTAAACTCAACCAAATCTAAACACTCATGAGCAAAAATGAACACTTACTGGCAGTAGTGAACTAGGTCTCCTGCTAGGGACCATCTATAATACTACAAGGTATAACGCAGGCCAGGCAGAGATAGTGGGTCTAGCTCTGAAATGTTACCTTGTATACTGGGGGCACTTCCACTATATTTGTATCTGCATTGCATGGGTATTCTGTCTTGGAGACAGAGTATCTAAGCCCTTTATTTTGCTCATGATAGACTAGGTTCTACCCTCCCAAACAAACCCAAACACCCAGTAACTGGGGCTGGAGGCGTGACTGTCATCTCCCTTCCAGTGTGCTAAGTCAGGAATAACTTCCCTGAGACAAAACAGTGCAAAACTGATCTGATGATTTCTGCAGAAGGCTGTTGTGCAAGTCTGAGTGGAAAGCAGCCTGACAGCACACTTACATGTCTGAAATCCAGACACTGAAATTTGGAAACACTTTTCTTATCCAGGTGGGGTCTCCCTTTGTTCTCTTGGGCAACAAAATAGAACTGCAGGACTGGGTATTAAGGCAGAGTTTACTACATCCTGAGATGGACAATGTTAAGTGCTGTGATGCAACTAACAAGCTACAACATGCACCCCGCTGGTGCACACTGTTTATTTCAATCAGCGCAGCTATTGCATCATTTCAACTGGTGTGAGCAAATCCAAGTGGAATAAGAGGAAATGACTGTATAAAAGAGCAAACGAGGCTGTGAAATACACACAGGCTTCTCTGTGCAGGTGGAAAAATAAATAAACCTTTCCAAATGTGAAGAATGAAAAATGTATGGCAAATTGTTCTGCGTGCAAGCTCGCAGTGACGGCTCAGGGTAAATAGCACAAGTCATATTCAAACAGGTGCAAGTGCAATTCCATTTACCTTGGCTCACACCCATTAAGAGTCAGGAAGGTATACACTTTTACAGAAATTGTTTTGTACTACAGAAAAGTGTACAATATTGTTTTAGCAATTGGACCTGAGTGGCTCACAGGAATTCTCTGTTGTCATTTTAAGGCATAACAATTCAGTACAAAATTACATGTGAAAAACACAATATAGCTGACTTCTCCAGAAGAGCTCAGGATGGTTTGAACATCTTTCAGTGCTGCTCAAAGCGGAAGACAAGGGTGAGACAGGGAACAATCTACAGTCACTGTAACAGAAGCTTAGAGAGACACTGCCTCTGACAGAGAGTGCAGAAACAAGTCTTTTCAATAACATGGGTGTCTCCTACATGTGATGCCTAGCCCATGCTCTGATGTACCAGGCTGCGGTATGAAATTTTAAGTCAGAGAGTATGATCATGGAATCCTTCCCGGTGTCTAGTCTGAATTTCTCTGATTTCTTCTCACAGTGCTTTGGTATGAGAAAGATGGACAATATGGTAAGCCATAGGCTGGATTTTCTAACACTTTTCCTGGTATGAACAGCAGCCTCTGCAGCACCAGACTGATGTTACTCACAGCTATTACACTGTAAAAGCAAGCCCTCATCCAAGTCTGTTTCCACTGCATGGCTTTCTCTGTCATAGAAACAGAGCCTGATTTTCAAAAGTAAAGGCAAGTTTGAGCTGCCTTGTACAGTTTTCCTGCACAGCACCTGCCTGCCTAATCAAGTATCTAGGACGTCAGCTCCTTAAGAAGCGTGTTATTGGAGGTGAGTATCAGTACCTTTGATAAAGTGGTCTGTGAGTAGTGACCAGGCTCGGATGAAGCCCCTGGAACAGCCTCCCAGGCATTGCTGTGTCAGGAGGCTGAGGGACCACGTGCGTGCAGCCACGCATGACTCACATCATACAGGCAGTGGGGCTGGACTCACTACACTGCTGAAGGAAAGTCCTCCTCTCAAACCAGGACTCTTAGACTTTGGCCCTTCAGGACCTTAAGACAGCGCTGCTCCACAAATGATGTAATTTGCTAATGTGCTGCTAGATCAGTTTTACTATACACGTCATTTTTGACCTGTCGTCTTGCCAAAGATCAAAATAAACTCAGCTTTAGAGATAATCGGGAAGCAAGTATCAAACTTTTTTCTTTCTTAGCAATAAAAGCTGATCTAGGGTTGCAATTGCAGGGCTGTCTGAATCACTATAAAGTGAAGTGATAACATATGAACTCTGCTATAATAAAGGACCAACACAGCAGAAATCTTTAAAACTCCACGTATCACAAGTTCTTTAGCCTTTCTTCTGTACTTACTGGTGGGCATTGTGCAAGTTTATCAGCTGCCACCAACTGAACATTCAAGTGTTTACTTTGTGACTTTCCTCTAGATTTAATCAGTCGCTGCAAAACCTGATAGAGGAAAAGAGGAAAATGTGAGTTTATGAATCATGTATCTCCATGAAGCTCAGACTGACATCCCACTGGAGGATTACCAAGTTCAGAAACTCTCTATTACATTTAACAAAATGGATAAAATATTGTCCTTGAATATAAGCATAAACCTTGCTGATAACCTCCCTGAGAGCTGGGCACGTTTCCTTCTGCACCACATTTGATCCCTTCCAAATATTTCAAAAGCAGTGGAAATAGTGATTTTGATTTATTCTACTCTAAATAATAGGTTATTTATGACAAATGTAATCTAGAAGACAACAAAAAATATACATGCACACAAAGAGAATCACCATGGATTGACTGCAGCACAGCAGCAGCAGCATGTTATATTGTGTAGCAATAATGCTGTGACTTCATCTGTTCTAAGGTTTGTTCTGGGTACAGAAGGTATTTTACACACACAGTTTGTATTCTGCCCCTTTTTTATTTTTATTTTTATTTTTTCCACTATGTTCACTGCTAGAATTTCAGGGGCAGAATAGTTAGAAAATCTAAATTATTTCTCTGTAAAGTCTCAGAGAAAATTACAGTAACTCAGAACAGAGTATTTTTTAAGTTGGAAGGACCTCTAGAGGTCTCTGTGCCAACCCTTCAGTGAAAGGAAGGCCAGCTGGATCAGATTGTTCGAGTCCTTGTCCAGCTGAGTTTTGAACATATCCAAGGCAATCCCACAACCTCTGAGGCCAGGATTGAGCCATTTTGCTCACACAGCCCAGCACATGGCTTACGTCTCTGCTGCAAGGGAGCGCTGCTCACTCCCGTCCAAGCTGCCCCCCAGGACCCCCAGGTCCCTGGCTGCAGAGCTGCTCCCCAGCCAGCCAGCCCCAGGCTGGCCCAGGGCAGGGGCTTACTCCAGCCGAGGGGCAAAACTCAGCATTTGCCTCTGATGAACTTCAGGAGGTGACTGATAGCTCATTTGGCCAGCCTGCCAAGGTCCCTCTAAATGACAGCCCTGCCCCTGGCACATTAACCTGCCCCAGACTTTGGTATTTCCCACGAACCTGTACTCCGTCTCATCACCCAGGTCATTAAGAAAGCCATTGAACTGCGCTGGCCCCAGTATAGATCCCTGAGAGACATCACTGGCAACCAGATGCCAGCTGGGCTTTGTACCTCTGAACAACACCCTGGACGCAGCAGTCCATTCAGTCTTCATCACTTTTGACAGTCCACATTCATCCAGTGCATATCTCAGCAATTTGCCTATCGGGATACTACAGGAGAACACATCAAAGCCTTGCTAAAGTGAAGCTTAGCAACGTCTACAGCTCCTCTTTGTCCACTGGGGTCATAATCTCATGACAAAAGGCAGCCAAGTCGGCCAGGCATAATTTGCTGTTGGTAAATCCCTGCAAGCTGCTCCCTATCACCTTGTCCTCCACGTGGCTGGAAATGGCTTCCCAGAGGATTTTCTCCATGACCTCCTCAGGGACTGAGGTGAGACTGACTGGCCTGTAGTTCCCCAGATCCTCCTTCCTGAGGATGGATGTGAGATCTGCGTTTTCCCAGTTATCAGGAACCTCCTTGGATCACTATGAGTTTTAAAACACAATAGAGAGCAGCCCTGCAATAGCATGAGACAGCTCCTTCAGCATCTTCAGATGAATCTCATCTAGTCCCCTGGTCTTGCAGATGTCCAGTTAGTTAGGTGGTCACCAGATCAACTGTGACTGCCACAAACAGCAGTGGGCCCACATTTTTCTTAGCCTTCCGTCTGCTTGCCATATCCTTACAGAAGCCCTTTTTGTTACCTTAACATCTCTTGCTAGTTCTAGCTCCTGAACTCCTTTTCTTAACTCCCCACCCAAGGTGTATTCCTCATGGGATGCCTCTGCCTGCATCCTTCTTCTGTGTGCCCCCTTTTTGTGTCTGAGCACAGGCAGCCATTCCCTGTTCATCTGTGCTGCTCGATGGTCTGGACCCAGCTGCAATGGTGTATCGACATGCCCTCGGCAGAAGTCACAGACAAAAGCAGGCACAGGCATTGCTTGTGATCAATTGACAACTGTCAAGGCAAGTGGGCAAAGGACTGGGTGTCCTGTCTGAAGCTCAGCTTGGGGTTAGGGCTCGCAGAGAGAAACCCAGAGCTACAGTTGTGTTGGGGTAGGATGGCTGCGAAGGGGCTGCCAAGGGGAACTGAGAGCTACAGAAAGAACTTGCTCCTGAGGAATTTTTTAGTTTATTGCTGGGTGCCTTGTCTAAGGCTCAGCCTAGGGCTAGGTTAAGGTTTAGGGCAGAGAGAAGAAATTGCATCAAACATCCCATGTCAAGTCCTAGATATAAAAAAATCACTTTTTCTCTTCATGTCACTCTTCACCTCTTCAGGTGCAGATATGACACTGCTCACTCCCACGCTGCCCTCCAGGCCCCAGCTCAGCTCGACTCCGCACAGCAGGGTCCGCTGGAGCAGTCCAGCAGCTCGTGTTGCCACAGAATAAGCAAACTTTTTGTTGAGGTTAAATGACTTGACTTATATTCAGTGAAAGGCCTTATGGGGCAGTGGCTCTTTTAATAAGATGCACAACAGATCTCTAGGAGCAGATAATAGCATGGTACAATTAATATAATATACACTGTTGAGAATTTGTTAATTGTTAGGCAACAGGGACCTCTCTCTACTTCCTATTTACCTGGAAAAACAGTGAAAGATCTGAAATAGATTATTCAGTATAAAAGCTATACAAATAATCATTATTACAAAGAAAAAAAAAAGTTTACAGCGATGTTTGAATAAAAAGCATGTCTTAAAGGAACATGTGAAATACAAGATGAAGACAGATGTTTTCCTTTATCCACTTACACTTGTAAGAAAACTTGTTTTGTTCCCCCCCCCTTCCCAGCCTTAGCTGTTAGTGATTGCTCTTTTGGTCCCTGCTGGAGGTTATGCCCCCTTCAGATGTGCTGGCTGAGCTGCTCATCTGTAATGTGTTAAGCCAGTTAGGAATGACTCTATTTAAGTTACCCAGGCTCAGCGTGGGCTAGGACAGATGTTGCAAGGAGCTCAACATGGAGATCTAAAAATTGTGCAGCAAGTCAGTGGCAAGGGCTGGATTTAGAGAGAATGTGTTCTACATGCTAACAATTAAAAAGAATTTGCTATACCAGCAAAGTCTTCTTCTAGTATGAACTCTACAAGTTCATCACAAGTTTCATCAAAATCACTTTTTCAAACAAGTAGTCTTACACATGGTAGACATCTCTGAAACTTCTTAGACCTAATGGATTTCCTAGTAAACTAGGAAAATAAAACTAGCTAGTAACCAAATTGAATTCAGTCAATATAAACTAAGCTTTAAAAACAATTTAAAGTACATCTTCCCTTACAACGTGAGCATAGACAGGGGCAGGGTATATCCACTCATCACAGTGCAAAGCCCTGTCTACCCAAAGCGCAAATACAAGCAAGGTATCTGCTCTCTTGTGCCTTAAAAAGTCTCTTTTGGCTTCTGTTGCCCAGTCAGCAAGTCAAGCAGACTGTTACACTGGTGCTACAGGGGACAAATGAAGCCATGAGGAGCGAGGCTGCAGGACAGCTGCAAAAGTCAAAGCCAGTAGGAAACAGTGCTGTGACGCAGCACATCACTAAGGAGGGTATCCTCTCACCCAGTCCTCACTATAGCTCTAACAAGCTAAGTATTACTGCTGCATTAGCCAGCTTTGCTTTAGGAGGGTAAGTTAAGTCAGGTGAAATGCTGTACTAATGTAATTAGGCTGCTTTTGATGCTGCAGTTCAGTTTGTGCTAAATTCTGTCCTGTGTAGACGAGGATGACTGTCTTAAGGAAATATAAATTATTTAATTAGTGTCCATGTCTTCTGTGAAATAACTGTATTTTCTCCCTTAAAGAACTTACAAGACATCCTGAAAACTTTCAGCACTGTGGGCAGCAGCACAAATTACTCCATAATGCCAAGGACTGAACCCATCTTTCTTTTTAAGTGGCCTCTCCAAATGAGCAAGAGAGTTCAGAAGAGGATAAAATAGGGAGAATCAACACCTGCTTCAGGGGAAAATGATGACTGTAAAGTGTTGATTAGCATCTTCATGAACAATATGCTAAATGCAGTATTAGCTAAAAAGTAAATGGCAACTTTAAAGAAAAATAGTTACATGACCAACTCCTTCCTCTCTAGGGAGACAATGGGAGAAAAGAAGTGAATACATGACAGATGTTAGTCATCTTTTGACGCACTTCTGGAGGCATAAAGCGGTAGCGATAGAGCTCTAGAAGGATCTTTGAGCCTCAAGCAGTTTGTCTGTATTGCTGTTATTGCTGGAAGGGTAAAAAATCCTATCCTGCCTCCAGGAATGCCATACAGATGTTTTAAAACTCACATTATTTAAGAGTCAGATACATTACCTTTGGAGAAGACACTTTAACATGGACAATAATTGGTGCTAAAGATGTCTTGATAAGTTGTGCAGGGTGATTGATAGTGTCTGCATCTAGGACAACCAGTTGTAAAGACCTAGCCAGCTCAAAGATTCTTTCAATTTCACTCTGTACTTCAGCTAGAAAAGGAGAATAAAACAGGTGAAAGCCATTCAACCATGGCATTACTTAGACAAAAACACCATCACCCATTTAGTTTCACAGACTGTATACACTCAGGATATGAACCCTGTATGTGAATTATTAATATAATTTCCATAAAATAGCTTCTTACTCAAGGACTTTTTTTTATTAATGTTACCTTGGAGACAATTCTGTTGTCTGAAAATACATACATACTACAATTAAATGCATGTTTCTATTAACACAAAATTAACTCAGGCACATTTTCCAAACCTGCTAAATATCTTAGGAGTCATAAGAGTACTTTTTTTGACAGCAAGTGATGTATTGATATTTCTTAGAACTTTTTTTGTTTGCAGATAGTAGTTCTGATTTAACTTAAACAAGACTCTGTATGAAAAGCAGAATTGTGACCTCATAATTCTATAAGCACAAAAAACTGTTTATGATGAATACTGACAGGGCATTACTTAAAAAGACACATATGGCAGTGTTCACACCAAAGCACTTTTGTCTGAAGAAAAAGGAGAATTTATTTCCCTGTAAATGGTATTTCTGACCCTTCTTAACCATGCACATGCGAGTAGTTTTAAATTGATAAAGTCAGCACAAACTGAAGCCTGTAAGTTATGCCATCAATGTACAAGAGTTCTGTATGCCAACAATTCACATGCATTTAACTTGCTTGAGAACTGTTCCACAGAGCAATGATGTTCATAGGCACAAGAGGATACAGTAGTCATCCTTGCAGCTCTTAATTTTGGGCTGCTTACTCCTGTACTAGGATGCCAACTAGAGGCAAAGAGTCCTACATCCTATACCTCAAGTTCAAACAGTCACTCAGAATATCAGAGAACAGGGTTTAAGTGCTTTTTCTTCCTAAAAAGATTAAAAATAACTCCTCCTACCTCCTGGGATGGTGTCCCAGAGACCAGGTTATTGGCATGAACATACTACACACAAATTTCCATACTTTGTTAAAGAAATAAAAATTCATCTGGCCGCTGTAACCCAGTAGTCATGATGCTGTAAAGACAGAGTGGGAGGATCTAGACCCTCATCTGTGCTCTCAAATCTCAGGAAATTTAAGCTGTAGCTGTTCAGCACAAAATAAAAAAAACAGCCCCAGGGTCAGAAAAAAGAACGTTTCCTTCCTGGCTGGACAAGGCGAACTCTCTCTGGCACCTTGTGACGTGGAATTAAAAACAGAGGGCTGAGAAGAGGGAGCTGTGAGGCCAACTCACCTCGGGATGAAACAGCACTGAACCCATCTGCTGACTGCAGGCCTCTAACTCACCTTTTGCTAATATAATAGTTATAATAGCTGTAAGACTGCTTGTTCCAGACCAGGTATTGCTTAACGTGAGGCTAACACGGTACATTGTGCTCTGTTACCACTCCTCAGTCAGGCAAATTTTGTCTCCCATCAGAGCATATGAAATTCAGAATTATACATTAAAATGCTGTAGACACATTCAGAATTGCAGAACTGGTGACATCTTCAAGGCTGAAATCCTGTCACTTTCCTGCAGTATATAACCATGCTCAGAATTAGATCTGTGTCAATGTCTCACCTAAACTGGATCTTGTATTTGACCGCTCAATTATTGCCCTCTTGCTTGGATTATTTAGAACAGACCTCTTAGCAAGAGAAATGTCAGCCGTCACTCTAGTTATTGATATCCTACGAGTAAGAACACAGGACAGAAAACAACCACAGTAGTTACATTTTCATTGTGCCATGCATGATTTACAGCTACATTTTGTTCCAAAGTGCAAATACAACAAAACATCAGTCAGACGTTTATATCATTAAAGAACAACTAAAGAGAAATGCTGTGTAACTGTACAATATTTTCTATTGCCTACACTACTGTAGACCCTTACATATAGCTTCTGCTGTTCTACTTAATACATTAGCTAACGTCTCCCCATCCCAACCCTCACCCATCTCCTACATGAATTTACACAATACCATAACTATTACAAGTTAAAGCAAGTCTTAGGGCATACAGAACAACAGAGTCACAGCAGCAACAGTACTTCTCCTCCCAGATGGTTAAACTAAAGCTGACGTTGCTGACAGGTAAGGAAGGGCCATATTTAGACATCTGAGTAGACTTTGTCACTCACGTCTGAGTCACTGAACAGAGTTGCCTGCTCTGGGAGATTGGTCCTCCAGCACGCACCCTCCTTTCCCAGACAGAGAGCTGTGCTGACGGGCTAAATGACTTGGCTCATGGTCTAACAGGAGAAAAGTAAGTTGAGCCACAACTACCTATACTGGTGAAGCCTTGTCTTTAACTTAAGGAAGGTGGACTTTTTCACTTTTCACTGATCTGTCAGTGAGCTGACGAAACAAAAGGTGAATCCCCCCCTATATCCTATGCATGGATATTCAAGATGTGCAACAATCCAGTTTTATGTATCTATATCTGAGGGTTTGCCTTTAAATGAGATTAAAAAAACAAAGAACACACAATCACTTCACATAAAATCCAGTTAGGAGGACTGTGATGAGTCAAAGAGTCGTGAATAATGAAAAGAAAACAAGCTGGAAATGACTAGCAGCCATTCCACACAACATAAGATTTATGCAGAACTAAGTAAAATTATCAGATGGAGTATTAAAAAGAAGTACAAGTATTTTTCCACATAATACATAAATAAATGTATTGCCAGAGAATTCAGTAGAAACAAAATGTATAAATGAGTTAAAAAGGAATGGAATAAATTAATGGATCACAGGTCTAAAGGTGGTGGTGATAAAACACGGCGTGGTCTGGCTCCCACTTCTGCCTCAGGAAGCTCCTACACCTCTGACTGTTGGTATCTGAGAAGTGTAACAGAGGATGGACCACAAACGCTCACCTACTGTGCCTGTTCTAGCACTGCCAGACAACGCGAAGTATTTCATTCTTCCTGAGTGAGAAGTAATCCTAGGTATCACTGTTGCTGAAAGATGTTAAGAAAAAAATGTGCCTTTGCTACATTTTGTTTACACTCTGTGTAGTGAGGCTTGGTCTATGCAACAGCAATTAAATACAATGCATTTAGAAAATGATGCTGTTAAAGCCTCTGCAGCAGCCATTCCCTGAATGCCTTGTAGCAGCTAAGCTCTAGCAGGCTCCTTTCAGCAGGGCTGCACAACACAGCCCTCGGGCCATTCGTTTCCTTTACTGGCCAGAAGAGGCTGTCACATTACAAAAGAAGGAGCTGACAGAAGCCAAGCATATGAAGAGGCAGGGAAGGAGTACTGCTAGTTCAAGTCTTACTGAAGCCTTTTGAAAATCTCCTCCTCAGACAGTCATTTCCTTTGTTGATATCATGGACCTGTCGCAAAATTGCAGCACAGATGGAAAAAAGTAAAAGAAAAATGGAAGGCTGGAGGGGGGAAGAGGGAAGACCCCAAAACCAGAAAAAATGGCAGGAGGATCAAGAAGCAGCTGAAGTTCCTCAAAAGGAATTTAACTGATTTTTCTAAAGGTATTCAGATTTAAAGTCAATTGTATCAGCTTGCCTGTGGCATTTAACTTTTTCATAGCTGAATTTTCACACTTCTCCTTGATCTAGTTGCCAATATTGCTAATAGCAATAAGATTTCCAAAAAATACCTCACTCCAGGCAGGATCTCTCCCTTTGCCTCTCTGTGCAGACCAAGGGCATAGTGGGGCAAAATACAGAAGAGCAAGCCAAGGTGCAATCCTACCTCTCATCAGTTCATAAATGGGTTACATTTCCTGCTCCCCTGTATTTAGGCACTGCTCATCTTTGTGGAGCAGGCCTCTTCTGAGTACATTCTCAATAGGGTATAAAAATATACCTCATAAAGGATATACTCATAGCAATCACATTCTGGCAACTTGAGATGACTTATCACTTCCAGTTGCCATGGTTTCCTACCAAAACCAACAACTTTCAGTTACACAGGCATATGCAAAGCTGACAGACACATGCCAACAGCTGGAAGGGAACATATGCCACGGTTCTGTACCTACCCCTAATACAAATGTGCACCGGAGCTCCTACAGTGAACTGCAGTGAAACCAGATCAGTCAAACTGCTCAGGAGTGGGGAGAGCATGTACTGACAGGATGCACGAACAGCTCAGAAAAATGGCAAATTTAACTGCAGGCTGCCACGTTCAGTGCTTCATCTGTCAGATTTTAAATCAATCACTACATTTGTAGAATTTGCTAAAATCACTTGAGTTGAGCAATGAAAAAGGAGGAGGAGATGCAATATTTTGCCCTGCATTTGATTATTGAATGTTTTGTTGAAGCTGCTCATGGGTTAGTTCAGCATCGCCAGCTCCTCACTGCACCCCAAAAGGTACCTTGACCATAAATCCTACTCCACCTCTTCTAAAGAACAGACACTTATTTCCATCATCTTACTGCCAATGTTTCAGTTATTTACAAACCTGACTGACTGTCATATACTAGCTAGCACAGAATGAGCTCCTTGTTACACGGTTAGAATATACTGAACAAACTAGGATGAAGGAAGGGTAAAATATCCCGAAGATGTAGCGGTATCTACGACTACTGATGAGCTCCAGGGGCAAGGAAGAGACGTCATGGACCAAGGATCTCTTCCTAACAAGGAAATCCAAATATTTATTCCTCATCACAGCTCTTCAGGAAATAATCTTCTTGCTCCAGCTGAACAAGATGAACCCTCCTGACAATTTCTGAAGTTCTAACACACTTTTTTCTGTATTTTAGTCCTTAACACTTCCTTCTTCAAACCTTTCAATAATTTCTGACTACTAAGAATATTCAAGAGTTGATTTTTCTTAGGTGCTGGTCTGAAGCACCATTACTGCACCTTGTTGAAACGTGCTGTTTCTGATACTGATTCAGGACTTGGGTGTGATTACTGTTATTCAGAGAACATCCTGGTGTATGGGAGCCTGGAACTTCACAGAAGGTACTGGAATGAACTTAGCCCACATAGAGCAACTTCAAAATAAAATCAAGAGGCACTTGTATTTGGCGTCCGTACATTTCAGCACCTGGCTGAGCTAATCCAGCAGTACACACCTGCTGTATCCAGTGGTTGAGAAATTTTCACATGCCCAAACAACTGTGAATAGGACTGTACTTTTACGTGCGATCGGATCGGGTAGGCTTTCTCAACTGTTCCATGACATCCACAAAAGGAACTGGACAGCTCTTCGAAAAAGAAGCAATCCACTGGGTTCAGCAGAGCAATGACCTGGGAGCTGCGGAGGGAAGAGGGCCAGCAGCAAGCCAGGAGCTGGGCTCTGCTGAAAGCGTTGTTCACTGGGTGGCACCGTTCCCGGCTGTACAAGGGGCACAGCCTGCTTCCCAGTGCAACATTGAAAACCCGAGCCTGGTAATGCCATCTTTAAAGTTATTTTGGCACCTTCCGTGCGCCCCAGTCACCTTTCATCTAGATTTCTCCTGTAACTTCAGTCTGACAAGATACTGAGGCAAAATCATTCACTTAAACCCAAGAAATCCTACTACAGACACAGCAGATATGAAGATACATGCACTTGTAGTTATACACTAGCTTTTCTCCACCCCAGAGCTGGTTGCATTTCAGTGTTGATACAAAGCTGGTAAATCAGTTTTGAACATGCATCAGGCTTCTTACATTAAAAAAAAATCACTAAAACATTAGTAACACATGGGGAAAAAAAGCACGGAAAGGACAGTGTTTCTCACCTCCCATCAAACCTGTGCTTCAGGAAGTCAAAGAGAGCTTTCTGCATCATGTCTGTCACCTTTGCAGAGGTGAGGAAAATTGAACAGGGAGGATTGACAGGGAGAAAAAGAAGTCAAAAGTAAGAAGAGAGGTAAGTAAAAGTTAAGGATACTGCCAACAATCAATACCTTTTATAGGTAGCAATCATTTAATTATCATGCTCTTGGCAGCAAGCTTTGTAATAAATACTTGCAAGTTTTCTGACTCACACTCCAAAATGAGGCCCGGAGGATGTGAGAGCTGTCACTCTGCTCCTGCCTTCATTTGCACTCAGGCATTAGAAGACACCTCACCACCATCCAGAGCAATACCATTCCCAACAGGCTTCAGCATATGTCAGAAGCTTATGGGACTTTTTGGGTTGAACAGATCATTTGTTTTTTCCCTCCAGTAATGTTATTAGAACTGGCTTAAGACTTCAGATACAAGATTTATCACGTTGGATGACTGTTCTAAGAGAAGAGCAAAACTATTCTCAGAGAGGCCTACAAGCAGACAAAAAAAAATGAATGTTTCCATTCCTGCACATGGGAAAGCATCTGAGATACTCAGCCCCAACAACAGATGTCATCTACTTTCCTGCTCCTTGTCCCTTTCAGTACAACTCTGACTGACACCTATTATCTGCCAGTCTAGATAAGAACTTAATAAAGCCCCCAGGCCTCTGGCAGTTTAATTCTCCTAGGTTATCTTTCAAAGTGGTTCTTACAGAATTCAGTCAGAAAAAGAAATAGTGAAAAGAACCTTTCCATATAGGTTGCAAAGTAAGATCAATGTGTTTCTGTTATGTAGAACAAAATTTGAAACTGAAATTAACACCCTAACTGCATTACCATTTATACACCTTTAGATGTTGAAGAGGTCATGTTTAGTAATATTTTCTTACACAAAGAGGGGGAACATATTTGTAGACAGGTATGTATTTAACAAACGGCCTCTCTCCCCTCCAAATCTGAGAGTGCCTAGGCATATTAACCTGTGGTGCAGCACCATAAAAATCAATGGGTGACATTTATTCTTGTCAGGAAACATCGCTGTAAAATTAAAAGGCAGATAGTAGAAAATGAAGTACCTAACTCCTGCTTTGCTAAACTACACTTTTAATCATTCTTACAAAAAAAAAATGATGTAAGAACACCGCATTATGCTAACAATAGTACCATGCTGAAATCTTCATAAAAGAACCACTCCAATGTTTAATAATATCCTATAAAGTACTAACAACATTAATTAAACTAAATGAAGTGTATCTTTGATTTTATGTTCATGTTCATTTAGATCCTAATTCAGCAAAACACTTAACAGATGGATAAGTTCACCAAAATGCCCTGCTAAAAGCCTGCTAAATGTTCGTTTAGCATGTGTTAAATGCTCTTTTGAATCTGCATGAACCTTGAAAAATGGGTTTCCTGTTTATCTGTACCTGTTATCATACCTACTTCCAAGCTGAAGAGAGGCAAGTAATTTAGAAGGGCTAAAGGTTTCCTTATGTATATATTTCGATATACTAATAATCTTGAAAAAAATAAACGTCAAGAAAACGTTGAAATGATAATCACCAGTTCCCATATTCAGTTTCGGGTGCTGGAGAACAAAAATGGATATGCTACAATAGTCCAGCTATTTCATTTGCCAACACTGAGTTTCATGGGAAGATGCAAAGTTTTCATATGTGAAAAAAGGAGAACAATAACCTTACAGGGGAAGTTTCTTCAAAATTTTGGCTAATTAAGTTCAAAGCATGTGCTAGTTTGACTAAAATTTTATATGCACATGGAAGTCTATTTAGTTAATTGGACAACACAGCAAATGTACTAAGGCAAATCATGGACAAGAAAATACTCACTAACTGCAAATACCGGGAATACATACCTCATAACCTTTCAGTGATGGACCCACTAAGACAACGGGCCGCATTGATGGCACCACATCGTATGGGGGAACATGTTCTGTCTAGAAGAAGAAAACATCCCTTTAGATCATTAACCAAACCAGATGAAAATTCTGGGAATTATGTATTAGAAATAAATAAAATAAAATGAAAACAAAAGTATTACTTACCACTTTTTGTTTCTGTTTTGCTAAAAGACCAAATAAGAACTTGGTTAAAACACACACTGTGCATAACAACCATAATACTTGCAAACAAAAACCCCTTTCTCAATGCACTTTTCATTTCCCTCAATGCACCTTGCTCTTCATCAGCTCTATTTAAATTGGTCACTCATTCCATTCTGGGGGGAGCTGCCACTTTTCCTAAGATATTTTTTTTTCCAGTCCCTTAGCAACTACCGCGCGTCTAGAAATAGATGTCTTTCTCCACCTCCGCATGCAAGCACTTTTCTGTAGAACATCCTAATAAGTCAGCAAAGGGGGGAAACCTGCCCTTTTCATGTATGATTTTTAAAATAGAAGTATTAGAAATAGTAAGAGTTTCCTTAAATAAAATTCTGCCTTACCCGTGGAAGTGGGTGTGGCTCGAAATGTGCCAGAAACCATTTCTCCAAGACTTGAAGAAGAATTTCCACTTGATTTCCTACGGTATCAGAAAGAGCCCCATTAGCACCAAGTGTCCAGAGATGTGAACTTGTGAGGTTTTAGGCAGCAGCTAAGAAAATTGCCCCATGAGAAATTACACAGTAAATGAGAGTCTTCACCCATATTTGTGCTGTGAGACAGCTTCCTCTGCAGTGAGAGGTGAAGGCAGGGGCATGGGGAAAGCGAAGAACCTGTAATTAAGCAGACCTCTGTGTCTAGCAAAGCTGCATGCAGGCTGCAAGGGGAGAGCAGGTTCCACTTTGACTGAGCAAAACTTTTCTCAGGAAAGCTCAAGGCAGAAAGAGGAGGGCTGTTTAAGCTACCTGATTACTGCGTGTGACACAAGGGCACAGTACAATCAACAAGTATTAAGCACAGTAGTTAGTATTTCACATTACATGCAGACTGACCAGCAAGGGGATACCAGTCCAAATCAGTATTTTGTCCTTGCTTTCCTGCCATGTGCTCTCTGAAGTAGGGATTGTTAACCCCTGGTAAACTTGGCAAATCCTCTGCACACATACACTAGACACTACTACAATACTGATGATATTGCAAATAAGCACCAGCAACAGTTACCGTGTTTCAAGACTCCAGAAACCCTCTTTAAGAGGTAACTTTTCACTGCCTTACTCAGACAAAACTAGAATTCTTCATCACAGAGAGCCTTAATTACCACAGGTAGTCACAGCTTTTAAAGAGATCTTAAGGTACAGATACTATATGGCCATATCTAACAAAGGTGCTCAAAAATAAACTGTTTCACCATCTTTCATTACTTGCTTTCAATTTTAGCATACAGACCTGGAAGTATTTGTACAGACTATGTAAAATCTTAATACAGTTCTCCTTTACAATGTTTCTCCTGTTTTATACTTGATTTTATTCCCAATATTCTGCATAGGTGAGATTAGACAAAATATTTGCAGGAATTGGAGATTTGGTGGAGTCATGCCCATTCACACAAGCAAAGAATCTTTCTGCTAAGATGCTATATACAAAACAGTATCCTAAATACTCTGAATCTGATACCTCTTTTTTCCTACATTAAGATGCACTGGCTTTCTCTGAAGCTATTCAGAAATTGTAAAAGCAATTTGAAAAAGCACAGTTAATGCTGCTCAATCATTCTAGAAATATTTCCCCACATGGTTTATACTTGAAATGATTCCTGACCTTGATTAAGTATATTAATTCCCTGACAGTACTACACAGGCTAAATTATGCTCCTCTTACTGCTCTCTATTAGGTCTATATTCAATTGGCTCACCTTTCTTTACTCTGCAGTACTAAAGTTTTTGTTCTCCTTGTTATCTGTGTGAACGTTTAAATTTCATTTTCAATTATTGGAATAAAATGCTGGTAGTACCCCCCCCCCAAAAAAAAAAAAAAAAAAAAAAGGCATTTTGCGTATTCAGCCAATAAAAGAGAGACTTCAATGTCCAAACTGAGACTAAGAGAAATCAGTTTTACTTCCTAGACCTGTGAACAAGTTTGTATTTTTCCAGGGACTTGCTATCTCCAGGTCTAGCAGTGTGGAGACACAGAAGGGTCTGGCTGGAAGATGAAGAAGAAGGGAAGTTGAAGGACAAAGCTCATCTCTATGATGTTTGAAAAGTCTGGTTTTGGCCAAAATGGAGGGAAAAAGAAAAAAAAAAAGAAAAAACCCACAAGCTTGAGAATATGAGAATTGGGGAAAAAATCTGGCAGCCTTTGAGCACCAAAGGCTTGACTTAAACCCCTGGAGACCTAAAACTCTCTAGCCCTTCAGAAATTTCTGTTGTTACCACTCATACTGTATAATTTATCTTTTCTAAAGCCAATACAGTTTTTTTCTTGTTTCCCATAGTCAACATCTAACATGCCTATTCTCTGCAAATATGTATTTTCATTTGGAATCCCAAATCAAACACACATTCAGATACACTGCAATAAAAAAGAATCAAGTGACCTTTGAAAAATAATGGTTGGTGTCAGAAACGATTTTAAATTATTTTAAAAGGTTACAGTATTCTTACCCTCCATGGAAACGTCCTCTCTTCTGCTCCTGTTGAATGCGGATATTCTCCAGTCTAAGCGGGCTTGGAATAAAGCCAATCTCACAGCCCTCCTTAACCAGCCTCCCTATCCACCAGTCATTATTGTATTTCTGGAACACAGAAAGGTTACTGGCTTCAGTTCAAAATGCTTCATGCCCCAAACTCCCTTATTTTGTTATCCACAATTCTTAACTCCATACTGGTTGACAAAACCAGACACACACTGAAGCCAGAACACTGGACAATCAGTGTAAATTTAAATGAAGTTAAAAGGTGCTAGGCAATCTTTGGAAGGCTGGTATCTGCAGCCAGAGAGTGGAAAGCCACATTATCTGTGACAGTACTCGCTTATCTTTTAACTGCCCCAACACGTTCTGCTGTGACTTTTCCTCTGATGTCACCAACTAAGGTGCTGAGTGTGACAATGATTTAATGAGCATGAGCCATTTCTGGTGAACAGATTTAAATCAGGCTGGATGGGGCTTTGGGCAACCCATGGCCTGGGTTGGAACTGGATGGGCTTTAAGGTCCCTGCCAACCCAAACCACTCTACGATTCTATGATTCTAAAACCAGAGTCCTCCGAGGATTAACAATTCGATTTTGGTTCTAAATGTATGGCTTGAACATGGGAACCCTTCTTCTATTAGCAGGACACGGACTTCTGAGTGATGCCTCTAGACATGAGATCGGAATCAGGGTTACACTGAGAATATCTGAACAATAGAAATGATAACGATGCAGTAAGGAAAGCAGGGCTATTTGCATTAGGTCATTACCTCCCATATGCTATTCTCTGCAGGCAGCGTGTGGGAGGACTACAGTTCATTCCTATTGGTTGCCATGCCCATGATTTCTTCTGCATTGTCAGTAATTGTTGCACTTCATCTTTTAAGTAAGCACATAACGTATAGTCTTGTAGGAGACAGATGAGACATACAGGACATGTTCTCAATATAGCAACTCATCAGTTACTGCTGATGTTTCATCTTGTCAGCAGGGTGACCTTACTTCTACCTAGTTTAGTGTTATTCTAAAATCTGGAACCGTGTTTATTCTCGTCCATGCAAGCCTGTCAGATCACTGAAAAACAAACTCTGCAAAGCCTTTTTCCATGCAGCTACAGCATGGGGAACCATTCCTGAAATCATACTGAGTTACAGCCACAGCTTCAGGCAGGCTGAAGGTTTCAGTGTTAACAAAGAAACTACGCTAAGCCCTTAGCAGAGCTGACGAATACCTGTAAGCCAAATGGCTTACCGTTCAGTGGGAATGTGGTCCTGGCCATTTGGATCTTGGAAGAGCACTCAAAGAAAGCCAAGACATAGACTTGGGGCATTTCTCTGGAAAAATGTACAGGGCAGCACAACAGGAGCTTAGTACATTAAATTCAACCACGGGCCTGAGAATAAAGGTAGCCACATCCTGGGAAAGCCAAGAGCAAATGCTTGTTTTAATGGTGATGAACAGAACGACCTGAACAGTTGCAATGTGTAAACTGGAAAGATTGCATGTCAGGTATGGTGCACTCCTGGTGCGAACGGGAAAATGCCAGGGAAGGTAGCTGAGAAACGGATCTCTGCTGTAATAGGACATTTTCCTGATGGGAAGCAAGTTTGGAAGGTGGGGTACATCTAGGGCAGCTCAGGTGTGGTGCTAGGACAGAACTCGTTCCTGGGGAACAAGGAGGAGGGGGAAAACCATTTCCACACACAGAGAGAGGCGGATTCAGACTTCACAGTGCTCCACTTCCTCGATGGGGGATTAAGCATTGTTCCACACAAATATATATATGTATATATATAAAACACAACTAAACAAAATAAAATAAAATCAAAAAATAAAAAAACAAACTTCCGTCTGTTTCCAGCAAATTCAGAAAATGGAACATGCAAATCAACTGCCTCTCCTGTGTCCTTCTCAGGGAGAAAGAATTTAAAGTAACCCCCCCTGTTCTACCATCAATCTCTGTCTCTACCGATAAAGAAGCGGTGTTTGCCTCTTAAATATGCTCAGTCTCAGGGAGATCAGTGCTTTGAAGCAATGATGGACTAATGTTCAAAGAAAGAGACAAATTAGTACTGAACACCCTCAAATAAATCCACAGAATGCAGAGATAAAAAAATGTTTTTGCAAGCTGCAAGTCCATGTACAAATCTACAAAACAACAGGGGTTTATGCAAATTTCAAGGGTTCACTTCAGATAAATAATTGCAGAAAATATGCCCAACATGCAATAAAATGTATTCTTCTCTACTAAAGTCATATTCAGGGCCTGTTTATTCCCATTCTTTTTTTCCTTATTTTTGTATATTTTTTGTCCTACAGCCTCTTCCATACTTTCCTTTCTTCTTGTATTATTCTAAGTCTCATCTCTTACAAGCCTATCTGGTGCTTTATGAAGACCCGGTGTAAACTGCTGCTACTCCACTTCTTGATGAATAGAATCCTTTTTTATTACATAATCTCAGATCCATCACAAACTTCATTTGATTGACAGGAGTCTAAATCTACCATGTTGAAGGGGCTTTAAAATACAGCAACATGTTATTTCCTTCCTGTGACATGAAAATGCAACTAAAAGTCAGTAACATCAAGCTTTAAGAAGTGCAAGATAACCACCCCAGGGTGCTGCAATGCTAAAAAGGATGGAGTGCCACCACAGCATCGCTAATCTGATGGCTGTGCTGTGCTCTCCTGTCTCCACTCGGCTCTTGGCTCTCTTTTTTCTCTGGTATGGCTCAGACCCGACTACTCAAATCATAGTCCTTGGCATGTAAAAGGGAATAACTACTATTTGTTTTTACCTCTTTAATGTGTAGGAAGTCCTTGGCATCAAATGAGATGGCAGTGCTTGGGACAGGAACATCTTCATCCAGAGCTCCACAGTAACTCACATTAGTCTTAACAGCAAATGCTACTGGTTTGGACTATAAACAGGAACAGGCATCACAAACAGTGGAAACTTTTCTGAATCAAGAATTCATTTGTTGTATCAAATTACCAAAAGTCTAATAGAGTGTATTTGCCAAATACGTCAAAATTTAGACTAATAATTTCACACAAGCCAACAGAGTTCAGCTCACTAAAGAAGATCCCCATTTATACAAGAATATTTACACCATATTCCCCCAAAATCTTGTTTGCAGGTAATTTCACTTGATTGCCAAACTAATTCCAAAGATACCATCATCATTATAAGACAGCAGTGTGAATTTTAAAACTAGGCAAAGGATAAATGCCACATAACTTGGTTATTGTTAAAGTTTAAAAGATCGCACCTTCGCCCTTTCAAGTTGTATAGCTGCTTGTTGTTCTCTTTCCTGGCGGATTGCTTCCCTGTCTTCTTCCAAAGACACATCAGAGTCTGAGGGTCTGCTTGTGTACGAATCTGCTGAGCCCTGAAAATAAAATCAGATCACTAAGAAAACATATGTAAGAAATAGAAACACCCTCCCCAGTCAGATACATAAAATACTTTAAAAATATTTGTTTCCTAATTCCACTGCATGGGTTCTACTTATTGTTTCTGGCACAAGATTCTGCAGAATTTAGCAGAGAAATAATATGGCTTTACCTTAGCCAAAGACAAAAATCCCAAGAAAAACTTCTCTCTCCACTTCAAAAGAATCCCTTCACTTCCTTACTGACAGAGTCATATCCAGCTCAGTTGCAGGCACTGTACAAAAATCTTTATAATATTTAAATCCTGTTTGTCAACCTTAGACTCGAGATTGTCAGGGGCTAGGTCACATCAAAGATAATTAAGGTATTATAAAGCTTGGTTAGAGCCACCCTCCCCGTAAATACAGTGCCATTGTGCAAGCACTTCCCTCCCTGCTGCGTGCTGCCGCTCACGCAAAGCACTGTTCTGTGCTTCAAGAGCAAAAAAGTGGCAAAATCACGTTATTAAAAGCTACTCGACGGGGCAACACAAAGGCTATGCAATGATGTGAAATAAAAATGGCACATACAAGCAGAAGCAGAATGTAACTGCTTATAGGGGAGGGAATAAGGCATCGCCATGGTTAGACTTCTTGTCTGGGACACCACTCGGGACATCTGGCAGCACCTGAAGTTTGCAGTGGTTCCTCTCGTCCTGGTATAAAGAAAACTGCCCCCAGTGTTCTGCACATTTGGTCATGTTTGCCTGGAGCCAACTGAAAGACAGGGGTTTACCCTTGGACAACAGATGAATCTGAAGTCCCAATCCCCCTCTCTCCAAAGCCTCAAACACACACTCGACCCAGAAGCCTGGCTTAGGGCTCGAAGCCAGACTTACAGAGCACCACTGATGGCAGCGTGCGTGTATGACGGCATTCATACAAAGGTGAAGGAAATTTTCACTATAGGAGCAAACTCCTACAGATATCTCAAAATCCTGAAGTCTAGGTCTCGCTCACAAGAACCATTGTACAGGAGCGGAAGGGGAGGTCTGGCAACAGGAGACTAAATTCGTACGGTCAAATATTGCAGACCTAAAGTTACAGCCCACCCTCCATTCCGGAGCCTACGTTGTTCAAAGCACTTGGAGCAGAAGGACAAGCAGCCCAGGAGCTGCGAAGGGAGACCGGCGCTGTGCTACCCCAGAACAGCTCATCTTATGCTGTCCAGTAAACGCTCGGAAGATGCAAAACGCTTTGTAGCTGCTGATCGTCACATTTTTTACTTCATAGACAACAAAGCTTCAGCAGCAGCGGAAAGAAGGAAAAGCAATCGCAGTCTCCAAATAATAAATCAAAAGGCATAATAATAAATGCAAATAATACATGGCAGTAAGAACGGGCTGCCTTCCAAAATGCAAGCCCGACCCAGCGCGACGCGCTGCAAGAGGAGCGCAGCACAAGTGGCGTGCCCGAGGCCCGAGCCAAAGCCACCAGCGCTGTCAGCGCGGGCAGCAGGCGCTGCTCCTCTCCCACCTGCGTCTGGCCGGGCCATCTCCCCCCAGCCTTCTGCAGAAGGTGTGCGGGAACAGGCACAGAGCACAACAGGACGGCACAGGCATCAGCATCAGCAGCGTAGGTGGACTGCAGGAAACCGTCTGCGAACGGTGAAAGGGTGAACAAAAGCGCACGGGCTCCTATCTATATACCTACTCAGTCCTCCGGATGCGATTCAGTACTGGTCTGCAAAGAGAGGTAATGGAAATAGATACCTATGCTGCATGCAGTTTCCCATAGTGGTTTTCGAGCTTCATGTCTGAGCACTGACCTATTTTTCGCTGTCAGAACAAAGTAGCCGTAACCAAAGTGGCTGATGCTGCAAGGCTACCCCAGGCTGCTCTTCAGCGCTAATCGCTGCCTGCACGCCAGATGATACGGATTGGTACAGTCACATCTGCATGATCCCTTCTCTTGCAAGTTACGCCAAGCAGCAAGCGGCTTATCTGAAAGACGCAGCCCTAGGACTGTGGCTCACACGATGCGGAGCTGCAGCATCGCAGTGGAAACAAGGCGCAATTCTGCAAATAGCGGCGAGATGGCAAGAGAAAGCAGTCCGAGGCGAGGAACGAGGGCTGGCATTCTGTAACGTACCACAAGCACAGGCCAAGGAACGCGAGTGCCACGTTCGGTTAGAGCAGAAGACAAGGCCACGGTTCACTTCTCTGGGCTCAGTCACTGCCCCGCACCCAGCATCCCAGTCCCATCCGCGCCGGCACCTTGCAAGTCACCCCGACTTCATGGTCATCCCTCATGCTCCTGCAGATGCCACCCCTGATTTCTGCTCAACCCTCAGCAGCCAAGCCGGGTCTGTAGCCACGCTGGGCTCCTGGCAGCAGCAAATTCTGCTCACAAAATGGAGCTCGGAATCTGATTAAGGGAACTACTGTACACAAGCAGTCCGTGAACCAACAACAATCTCTGTTCTCCTCAGATGTCCAGCCTCTGGTTTTTAAGACACTGCATAGCAAAAAAAGCATCACTTCTGATATTTAACTTCTGTTCTCCTTTAAATTTTTTTGATTGAAGATCAGAATATTGACAGATTGTCTTGTTCAAGATGCTGACATGAACACTCATGCCTGTCCAGCACTGAGAGCAATGAAGTTCTGGACTGACAGCACGTATTTGTAGAACTTCCAACAGATGTGATGGTACTAGATACTAAGATGCACCCATTCTGTTGTAGCACCTGGAAAGAGTTACTGCCTGCCTGACCCCCACGACGAAAACCAGACTATGCTGGTACTCTATAGGGAAGTGAGAGAAGCAGGAGGAGAGAAGGCATTCCCCTTCTTTTTCTGTACACCAAAACTTTACCAAAAAGACCCCCTTAATTTCTTTATTTTTATATTGCTTACAGCAGCAAGCTGATCATTTGGGGCTTACTGCACTCGCCCACAGTTTCACATTCGCACATAATATTGCAGGACTGGTTATCACGCTGTTGTGCAACGTCAGCCTCACGACCCCTGGGACATACAGCGACTGTGTGAGGCACGGGAATGCGCAATGACTTCACGTGCACGCCAGACTTGACAATTTGAAGGAAACAGGCTTTGCTAGATAATTACATTATCCAAGGCAATGAAGGACTTGTTTCATATTTCACAGCCATTTTACTTTAGGCTTCTGCAAGTTCATTTTTCTTGCAATCTATTATTTATTTTCTCCCTCATTCATTTTCCTCTCTCATCAATTAGTAAAATTCAGCTTTGATAAAAACATTGAGGTTTGAAGCAATCCCCAAAATGGCAGGGAAGAAGTGTACTTCGGCCAAAGCAGAAAGAACAGTGGGTCGATGTATTCAGCCTCTACAAAATCATGGCAGATCAGCAGTCCCTCTTGCCCACTGACAGGTCTTGCACTTGAGACTGCAGAAGGACCCGTGCCGAGCTGGCTGCGCCACTGGGAAGGGCAACACAGGCTTCCTGCTGCCCAGGTGGTTTGATGCCCCAGGCTGGTTAGGGAGAAGCGCCCATGCACCCCCCTGGCAAACAGCAGCCAGCCAGGTCTGCCCGCTGAAGGAGAGAGCAGAAAATACCAACTTTCAGCTGCTATGGTTTCGGAAGGAAAAAAAAAGACTTTGGTGAGGCTGCAAATAATTTTTTCCAACTGCCAGAAATATACAGATCTGAATTGCTCTCTACCCAGCCATAACTTGTAATGCTGTCATATAGCTTGTGCAATTAAAGCATCAATCCATTAGAAGCTCCAATAAGCCAGATGACAGGCAGTCTCTTTTGAAAAGATTTAGGGTGCTACAGAGTCCATCACAACCCAGAAAGCATTTCTGAAAGCAAACCCTGATCAGAGAGAAAGCTTCTGCCTTTCCACGGAGCAAGGCACCAGGGCAGCGTTCCCCAGACGCAGGCATGCTCCTGCAGGAGGAACAGCTAGGGGCACCGGGTGCACCTCTGCGCGGGCACAACAGACCGAAGCCCTGCTGCACGAGACCTCTGCCTCTTATGGTAACTCTTTGTAACAGAAAAATTTACATTTACAGGTGGCTGTTGGGGTATGGAAAGGTGTCCTACCTTGCGGTTCGTTACGTAGTGCTTCCGCACTGTGCTGACGCTAGGGCAGGAGCAGACCTGCATGGGTCGGGAGGAGCTGGAGGCTCTTGCGTAGCCCAGAGGAGAGGGACGATACAGCGGATTTGGCTTCCTGCAGTTGCTGGTTTTTTGGTTTGGTTTGCTCGTTTTTTAACTAACCATGTTACCAAGAATCAAAGCATTGGAAGCAGACTTTTGGGTGGAATCTCGTTAGTGCCCAGATCGTTCAGATGCTCCCACGTCCAGCCGGACGCTGCAACGCGCAGAGCTGCGCTGCCCCTGCTTGCAGGAAGGCAGGGAAGTGCCGCATTTTGGCTGGAGCGCCGGTACAGCACCCGCAGGGACCACTGCGCCGAGATGTTTCTGGGCTCAGACGCAGAATGACGGAAAGACTGGCTAATGCTAGCCCCTTTCGACTGGATTAAACACCAGGGAGACCAGCCAGGCACCTCAGGGCCGGCGGTTTCGGCACGCAGCGGAGCTGCAGGGGTGCCACGCTGCCTGTGCCGAGCCGGGAGGCCCAGCACCGCCGGGCTGCCGCCACCTGCCCACGCGAGGACCGGCTCCGCAGCAGGGCGTGTGGCTGGTGAGAAAGGTCCCAGAGCCGCGCACAGCCCGTGCCTCACAACCCGGCGGCTGTGTGCAGAGACAGCGTGAGAAGACTCCGTTTTTCTTTAACGATCAGACCGGCGTACGTAGGCTAACGGTGACTGTCACCCGGTCAGGGAGGGGGCTCTTTCTCTTGGCCATACATTGCAAGGCTTAAGCAACTCAAGATTTGTTTATTGTGATATTTTAAAAAATAGTAATAAAAAACCCATGTCATCATTTACGCTCCCATCTTCAGCAATGAGCAGCCCCAGCCTGCTTGGATTTCGGTGAGGTTCGCGAGGTCGAACGGCTCAGAAACAAACAAGGACGTATCCTGAAGCCGATTCAATCCAGACCGGGGGCGGAGGTCTCCTCGCACGCTGATTCTGCCAGGTGACAGTGAACGAACATCTACAATCGCTTAAAGGACTGAAGACTTTCTTTTTCTAAACACGTTTACGGCTGTGAATTTTTGGAAGCCATACATTATTAGCTCTCAATTGTATTCATGCAATAGATAAAACAAGAAAAAAAATCTGCTCTCCCCCGTATTTCCTAGCTGCAGAATGCAAATGAACGCAGCACACAAGGCAGCTTTTGCCACCTGCCAGGAATTCCTCAGCTGGGAACATTAATCCTTTTTAATTCTAACATGCTGAGCAAAGTTGGGTAATTGAGAAAACAAAATATTCCAAGACAAGAAATGGTACGGCTGAGTTTTAGAAAGGTGAATACGAAGTCCTCAAGTGTTCTTACCACCACCACTTCCCATCTGCTTTAACAGGAAATACAAGAACAGCGCAGTGCGCTCGGTGGGCAGGGGACATCCGCGGCACTTTGCTGTCGAAAGAAAATCAAGAGGTACCTGCCAAACAAAAGTAGAGAAACTAACGAATCTAACTTTGCCACGTGAGAGACGATAGTAGAGGTAGAAATATGAAAGAATCTCCCGCGATGCTGAGGAATAAGGACCGCGTGGTTGTGGGGGGGAGCTTGGCAGGATGCTAAGAAGATGTGAGGTGACGTCCTGGGCGGCACAGAGCTCCAAGACTGCCATCCTGCAGCGACAGTCGAGTTGCACATTTCTGTTGTCCTTTGATACTCGGAGGAAAAAATGTTTGGAAAGCAGGACCTTGATGGGGCAAGCTAAATCCCACTTTTCTCTGAGCACGTGCTGTGCTGAACCCTTCTCGGAAGAGCCAGCTTCTGCAGCCCTGTCAGGATGCCTGAAGTCACCAGCACCTTCCCAATACAGACGGCATCCCCGTTTCCATCAGCACACAACCTGGGATACCTGATGATCATCGGGCAGGTCAGAACCTGGCAGAAAACACAACTTTTTCTCCTAATTCCTTGCTTCCCATCGAAAATTGGCTGCAATTCTGGAACAACCCTTTGCTCGAGCACCAAGCCGAAGATCCCATTACATACAGAGCTGTGATGCTGCCAGCGTTTGCTAAAGCAGGACGTGCAATGCTGAGTCGGCAGGTTGGGCACACCACAGCCCACCAGAAGCTACATAAAAACCTAGGCCCACCTGCATAGAGCAGACAACACCAGGCGAGATGCCATTCCCCTCAAGAGAGCAAGAGGATGGAAGAAAAATGACCTGAGAAATCCCTGAGCTGTCCTGTGAAGGAACAGTTTCCATTCTGGCTCCTCAGACGCTCCCTTCCCATGTGAAGGGCTGCACAGACAGAAAAGCACAAAATTTAGTCTTTTACTGGCCTTAACACACATGGAAAGGAATTCAGCTTGACATTCAGACCCCCCAGCTCTTGTTTCAGCGTTGGCTCTCCAACCCAGCAGCTGGAGAGCAATGTGTAACACCGGCATCCCAGCAAGGCAAACCCAGATCTCCCACCCCCCGTCCCACATTTACTGCTCAGACCTTTGAAGCCCAGCTCACTCCTGCAGCAGCCAGAAACCCCAGCAGCTGCAGGGAGAAGGAAGAGCGCTTGGTTTCACCAGCACGAAGCTCGCGTCAGCCTGTCCTCCATCCCCCTTCACACAGGACTTGGCGAGCAAGAACTGGAGCTCAGATTGAAAAAAGACCAAATGTCCCCAGTCTCCCACAACTTTCAGCGCGAATGAGGCCGGCGCGCATCGCGCCAGGCTCTGCACGTCCTCGACGGGTGCCCAGGAGCCTGGCAGCACGCTGCGGAAGGAGCACACGTAGGCACGGCGCTGGCTGCAGGCCACGTGCAGGAGCTAAGGCCGGTTTCCTTACCAGCAGTGCCGCTCACCACCGTGCGGGGCACTCCGAGACCAACACGGCGCCCGTCCCGCGAGGGCGCGCGCACGCCGCGCAGGCCCTCCGCTGCGTGAGGCAGTCGTGGTCTCGGCGTTGTTCGCCCGTAACGCAGCTTTAGCTCGGGCAGGGCATTACTCTAGGTACGCCATGAGGACACGTACTAGAGAGGACAAGCACAAACCTATTTTTAGATGAAAACGTGAACCAGAACTTGTAGATTTAAAATAAAACAAACATGGTAAATAAGAGTGGCCACTGCTGTTGACCACAGTTGGTGCTCACCTGGGCCTAGCGCTCAGAGCAGGCAGCCAAATTTAATTACTGGGCAGGTGATGTAATTAAGAGGCAAACGCAAACCTGTGGGTATCTGTTCATTTGGCAGGAAAACATCGCCATGCTGCAGTGAAAGTCAGGCCAGAAAACCTGTGTGCTAGAAGGTTTTCCCCAGCAAACCACTCGCGGGACAGCGCGAGGCAGGCTGGGCGCAGGACGAAGCGCCGCGCGGGGAAGCACCGGCAGCGGCGCGCACCCAGCAGAGGCCTCGGTGCCCTCCGGCAGGTCCCTGGGAGCCACCGAGAGCCCGGGGATTACACCTGGAAGTGGAAAGAGGAATGGGTGGATTTTACACACCTTTGTCTTTTCTGCTTCTGCTCCCTCGGCACAAAAGCTCCTGTACAGCTTGGGACCCTGCAGCCCGTCACACCACTGACGGCAAAGGGGTTATTCCATGTGCAAAGGCTTTGCAGAATGACGTGCAGAGCTTATACAGGAAGCACAGCCCTTATTTTGATTTTAATAGCCTCTAGAACTATAAAATCTGCTATAGCTGCCATAATGTTAAATAAACAGGTCCAGCAGAGCTGTCGGAAGGCACTTTAGTAGGACTTCTTCACAAATTCATGCCTAGGACTGAAAGTCCAGACAGGACAAGGTTCAGTTCCCAACCAAATCATGTTCTTCCTGAATAACCAACACACACACAAGACAGCTGCATAGCCATTTTGCATTGAGTTGTGATTTCAGAATTAAATGCTCAGTAATTAGTTCCTTCTATATGTTTGATAAATTTATTTAAGACAACTCATTAGGTGTCTCAGCAATTTGGAAATTACTAGGCAGTTAGAACATGTTTGTTCTTCGTGAATACTAATTATTAGAAAATAGGGCAACTGATCTAACATTTCTTTTCATCATCTCTTTTTCTGAATTTGAAATCTTGCAGTCACATCTCCTTTTTCAAGCAGCCTTCAGTTCAGCACAGATTGTGTTTTTACATCTAAAAACACTGGTAAAAAAAAGCACTAGTAATAAATACACTTACTGCCAAAGCACTACATCTCAAATGAACATCCAGGACATACAAGACTGCCTCACGTGCATTACACGTGTGCATTCACTAGGTGTTAGGCACGGAACAGGTTTACACCTTAAAGATCCACGGGGACTAACAGGGAAGCCCAAGACAGCGGTCACTTGATACAACAGCAATTTCTTAGGTTGTGAACAGCTGTGATCTTAAATGTTCTTCCACTTTTGGAGTGCCAGAGTCTCAAACGCTAACTGGTCACGGCAAGGCTTTCATGCTTTAGTGGCAAAAAGGCCAGCACAACGTACTTCAAGTACAACGACGGAGAAAACGTTTCACTCGTCATCCCACTGGTGTTTTCATTCTCTTGCCCACAGAAGTGCATTTACCGTCAGTGCCAGGAGCCGGGGAGCTGCTACCAGAGCTGTGGTACCACTCCACTGCTCCAGCCACCTCACCTCTCTGGCAGCCACCGCACAAGGCACCCCCAAAACGGGCCAAATAACCGCCTGAAAGGCTCTTCAGGGACCATGAAAAGCTACCCAGCCCACTTTGGACGAGCGGTTCTTAGCGGCCTGATATTCAGCAGCGCAGTTACGCGCACGCTCCCACCCGTCCTCCCCTCGGGTTCCTCCGACCAGCCCCGCGCGAGGGCTCGGCTGGGCGCTCCTTCCGCAGCGGGCTCTCAAGTCCTGCAGCTCCGGGCGAGGTGTCAGAAGGTCTCTGCCTGGGCACGAAGCCCCGGCGCGCTCTGTATCCCCCAGGTCCTGAGGAGAGAAGCAAAGCTTGCCTCTGCGGCATCTCCAGCCCCAAATTTTCGCAACGGGAGGCTGCCAGAATCTGAAACACACCTGCCTACGGCATCCGCGGGAGAAGTGGGAGATGACGGACATGAATATCCGCTTATTCTTTTTCCATCCCTCCCTCCAAAGTAACTGTTTTTATTCTGGGGTGGTTCTTTTTTTTTTTTGACCAAAAAGAAATCCAAGCAAACTGAAAGATGAGGATCAACACCAGAGAGATGGCTAAAGGCTCAGATCGCTCTTCTCTAACAACGTGCCTGAACCACGAAGTTTGAGTAGTACACAAAGTTCAAATTCCATTTTTTTTCATTCAAGCCATAAAAGAGCTCGGATGTGTCTGGGAATGCTCTGATCTGCATTTATTCCAAGTGCTTGTGGTTAGAAGTATGATTGAAGCAACAGCTGAACACCTCTGCTCTGGATTTCGCTTTAATCTCTGCAGCTGGTCCCTCTTTTCCATGAAAGCTATTCAGAAGACCCACGAGAGAAAAAAAGGTGTTTTTCCAGGGATAAAAGGCACCAAGCTAAAGCTGCAACAGTTTAAAAATGCTGCTTTATTTGTTTCTAATTACTGTGGCTCTTGAAAGCACCAAGTGATCTTTGCAAGGCTCTGGGGAAGCTACTCCTATGGGGTTTGTGACACCTGACAATACTACAGCAGCTAATAAAAACGCACCTGTTATCCCAAATGGACTCTTCTGGAAGGACGCTCTGTGTTCGTCCCAGCATCACGCTGGGAAGTCAGGAATGTTTCTAAGCCTTCGGAAAAGCAGAGACAAATTTTGCCCCCAAACCGAACTCCATCGTACTGCCAGCTACACCAGCACCGGTGTTCACCGTACGCGGGCCACCACCACGTCTCCTCGGCCACGCAGCGCGCAGTCCCCAGCCAGCAAGTCCCAAAGCACCGCGGTGCGCGTCCCACGGCTGCCCACCTCTGCCGGGGGGAGACCTCCCGGCGCCTCCCCGGCACGTAGCAAACCCGGCTCTGCCACCGCTGTGCCCGAGGCACGCAGGACGGTAGGATAATCGACCTGTTCCAACCCAGTTTTGACAGATCTTGCGCAATGAACACTAGAAACTCCTCGGTTTCTCGCACCAAGACTCGAGTATCTCGAGAGGCACAGACAGGTAACCAGCACATCTGTAAATATTGCAACCACTTGGCTTTGCTTTTGCAGAGACCCCAGGGACGCAGGCAACCAGACAGGAGACCCGCGCCAGAGTGCCTGGGTGCTTTTAAAGCAACACAGTTGTTAGTGCCTACCGAACACTCGCCAAGCACATAGATTAAAAAATGCGGCCTAAACAGAGTAACAGGCACGTGGGGCATTTAAACGTAGTATTTCCTGTCAAACCCAGATTTTTACCTAGAAGCCTGTTTTTTTTCTTTTCAGAGCAGGGAAAAAAAAGAATTTAAGTTTCTGCTCACGCAATAAATGAACAAGAACCACCCAGTGCTCTTCAAGCTGCTCCCTGGGAAGAAAAAAAAATGAAACCACCAAAAAAAAGGAGATTTAAAGTATTTGAAATTTACTTTCTACCTCTGCCTATATTTTGCTTCTGGAGAACAGACCCCAGTCTGTTTCTGGAAAGCTAATTCCAAGAGCTGGAAGTGACCAAGTAGAAGTTAGTTACGCATACTTTCCTCTGTGCCGGAGGATGAGTGACAGGTATTTCAGCTGATTCCTTTAAAAAAGGCAAAAAAAGAGAGCTCAGCTATACCAGTAACTTTATTTTCCCGGAGATCTGTTCAGCACCATGTGAACATCTGGCACTCATTTTCCCCAGCATCTGCTTGGAACTCAGCTTTCCGTTCCACAGGTGATGTGCACACAGGACCTTGTTTTATTGAAGGGGTCCCGAGCGGCAGAAGCCGATAGCACAGAAACAAGGTGGCCGAACAGATCGCCCGCTTCAAGTTGCTGCCCTCACAACGCGGTGTGCACGGAACGGGCTTACACCATTACGCTGCCCCGCGGCTGAGAGGCAGCAACCGGAGCGAGGATCCTCGCCGCCATCTCGCTCCCTGTCGTCTCTTCCGCACAGCACGCTTACGCAGACCTGGCGGTGCTGCGAAGGGGAGGAAGTGTCCAGCGAGGCTCTCACTCAGTAATTCCTTCCCCTAGTTCACTGGCTAGAACTGTTTTTCTCAGCTTTCCAGGAAAGTACAGCTCTCCGTGGGCTGCAAACAGGCATACAAGACTTCAGTTCCCTGACGCAGGAATGTTCAATAACCTGCAAACTACTAGAAATGGGAGAAAAGAAGCGGAATTTTCCTCGAGATCCCATTGTCAAGAAGATCCTGTCTGTTTTCACTGCATGCTTTTTCTAATTCAATCCGTTAAATTAAGGAACATGCCTCTTTTTAAGGATTTTTATGATTACAGCATCCCAATTTTCTTCTAGTGTGGTGTCACCACTTCCCACACCATCAAGCTTTACACAACCAAAATAACCCCAAATATTTCTTTTTATTTTTCGAACAGAAGTGTTTTAGAACATGCTGAACTAACAACGTGACACAAAGCAGATTTAGGAAGACCACGCACTCACCGACAGTGCTCACGCAGACAGCCGGTCGGCTTTGCAATTTGCCCGTTGGTTCGTAAGACACAAACAGAAACAAACCGTACCTGCAGTGCCGGGGGGTACCAGGTATTCCGACTCTGCACCAGGCCCCCATTTCACAGAAATCAAATGCCAAACAGCACATGCATGTAATCCTCCACTGAAGAAACCTGGTGGGCAGCCAAATTCCACTGAGCACCCAGAGGGCTGCAGCTCTCTCCTGGGCACGTTGCGTTTAGGTGGCAATGACGTCCTCCACACTCGTCCCATCCACCTTGCTTTTGCCCACCTCTTACAGGTTTTGCTAACGGTCTCACCAGGGCACAAAAGTCAAAACCAAGCCAGACTTGCATCTTCAATGTAATTATAGGAAAACTACTTTGTTTAAAAGATTCCCGCTGTGTACTGAATGGGAAAGAATTGTGACACGCTGTTACGGAATTGTCGGAATGAATTTCATGCTGCTGAATTTAAGACAAGCAACTGATGGGGTTCTGGGCTAAGGTTCAGCATGTTGTGTTGCACTGTGTTTTTAATTAGCTATCTTTTTCCCCCTACAAGCTTCCAAACTTGGAGGCCTAGAAACAGCTTTTAACACTAATAAATGAGGCTCATGAACGCAGCATTTTACTTTTTGTTTCTTCTTATATTTTTCACTCTCTTTCTTTTCCCAGGAACCTTCTTTCAGCTGCTATGATCTCTTATTATTTTTCCTGCAGCAAGGACCAAATTCTGAAATCACACGACTGCGGAATTCACAGTAAGTTATTACATGTTGCTAGAAATATCTTAGTAAGAAAAAGCCCTAATTTTCTAAGCACTATGCATTCTGTAAATAGCAACTCCTTTCCCAGAAAACTTGCAATCTAAAAACTGTACATGCTGAGAGCAAAATAGAAGTGAAAGGGCATCTTGCTATCACCCACCGAGGTAATATTTGAGTGGCACTTTATGGAACTTAATTGCTGTAATCAATCCAGGACCCCGCGGACTTTGCAGGACCTGGGGGTTATTACAGCCTGTGCTGCGCTGCCCACTGCCTGCCCGGGACTTTGCAGCGGCAGGGCTGGAAATTCAGCGCGCCCGATTACAGCAGCTCCGGCCCGTTCCCGACCCCGAGCGCGCTGCCGCGTGGCCGTGAGCACGGGCGTCCCAGGCGAACTAGGCTGTGGAATCACCGCTACACAAAACGCGGGAGAAACCCCCCAGACATTTGTTGAGTGTCACTGTATCTGTTCTGACTTCAATATCAGTTCGTAAGTTCAAAATACACGAGAGGTATTTGTTATCTTGTGTTCTGAGAAGATCTGTAGGAAGGACCGACAGGACGCAGGACAACCAACCAACCATGGGTGCAGTGTGGGGAGATTAGAAGCAGCAACAACAAAACCTCAAAGATGTGGAGAAATCCTGGGATGCTGCTGGCTAAACAGGTCTCTCCATATATTCAGTGTTGGGATAAATTGGGAATCTACTAAGTCACGGTACGTAGAAATGCAAATCCAGGAAGAGGAACGGCAAAAACCTGAAGTCTACATCTAAACTCCAGACACCACAATATTTTTTTCCATACACAGTATGGTCTGAATGTGTTTTCCCAAATTCCTATGACTACCATGGGTGTATGACAAGCTATTTAAATCGTACACAGTACAACAGTATTCAACAGTTATTTAGAGAGTTAAAAAAATAGAAACTAGAAACTCAAACACAAAATCCATTATTTTATTTAATAACTGTCTCTAGCATTATCTCAAAATGGATTCTTAATTAAATGGCTTGGAAGAAACAACAGTTTAATATTTCTTATTACTTGCATCCAGTAAGCGTTCCAACAACAAAAATTCTCTACAAATCACTATCATACCTGCAACCTCTATGATTTGGCAAAAGCAATACGACAAAGACACTGCGATCCCATTCTGTGCAAAAAGCTCCTTCTCTATCAAAGTTCTCACTGGTAATCAGTAACGTGAATCTACAGAAGGAGCAAACAGGACAACTTTAAGCACCTGGATATTGTTCTTTGCTGAAAGAAGAAAAAAAAATTGCCTCGTCGGGAGTGAAATCTGTCAAAAACTTGACAAAATTTAAACCCCTTAATCTGCTCTAAAGCTTTTGCCATTATTTTGGGATATTCTGTAAAAGGTACATCTGTTCAAAAAAATGTCACTGCTATCAAGGGATCTGCTAACGCCCTATAAATCTGTACTGAAATGTAACCAAAAAGGCAGGGAATGAGTATGATGCTAGAGTGAAGTCAAAACCTGGTCAAAGGTCTAAAAAAATATCCAGCAGAAAAAAGAAAAGCGTTTAAAGATCAGCAACCAGAACGTGAAGATCAAGTCCAAAAGAGGAAACCCTTAAGCAGAGAGACTGAAAACACGAGAGCGTCTTTTGTTTGCTTTTAAGATTTCAAACGCGCTTGGCAACCACTGCCTTGTACAAATCCAGATGAATCAGTGCACACAACTACTACATTCACGAGTCCTGCGGAGCCGAGAGCTACCGCCCGTGTGCTGTCGCTAGCACGAGGCAGAAGCGCTAGCAGACGGCAGCGCTGGGCCAGAGGCTCCTACCAGGTACAGGACCAAAACCCGCGGTTCTCAGCCGTGTAATGAATGCAGCCGCAGGAAGCCTGGCCCTGGGCCGGCCCCTGCAGCAGCCTGGGCTGTCCTCTGCACTTACGGGGAAGCCACAGGACTGTGTTAACTGGTATTTGCGTCTTCTAAGTCAGATGGGTGACTACGTAGAAAAACTGCACCCTCCGCCACGTGGGGACAGACTGTCTGGACTGGACGCGCAGCACGGTGGGCTCAGCCTTTCCAGAGGTCACAGCCTCTGCAAAATGACTGCGTGCTTCCTTGCAACTGCTGGCGTGTCAACGTTGCACAGGGTCACTTCCCATCAGGTAGCAAAGCATCTCTCAGAAGTCAGATGCAATACCACTCCTTGTGCTTCAAAAAATGCTCCAAAGGAAGAAAAGCACAACGGGAGGCATTAAAGCGAAAACCAATCAGCAGAACTTCAGGAGCTTCCTAGTGGTTTTAGATGTTTCTGCCCCATCCTAACGAGAGCAAACCACCCAGGGCTCAATTCTTGGGTAGACAGACTGCTCGTGCCGGACAGACAAGCCCTCAGCTTACACTGCAGCTGTCAGACTGAAATATTTCAATGTCATGATAACACAGCCTTGATCTAAATATAGACCTAAATAATATTCATACTTACCTCCTAGAGCAAGACAGATTTGGGGATGAACATACACTTGGACGTAGCTTATATTAATATAAATGCAAATATTAACAGTTGCTCTACCTGGAGCCTTAACAACTGCGGAGTGCTACTGCTCACATCTGCACCCACCAGGGGCCAGCCTCCAGGAGCACCCCACCAGCTCGTCCTACACCGCTGGGACTCCCTGGTGGGCAGGGTGGCCTGGGCCAGCCCTCCAGCCTTGCTTCCCATATTCTAGAGCTGGGTCAAGGTGGATCAAGGGCAAAAGGCTAGATACACTTTTAATGGAGTCTCGAGGAAAAAAAAATAAGTTTTCAAACACTCCTCTTTGCTGTTCAGTGAACACACTTGTCCAAAGCCATCGCCGGAGTCACAGCCTGTGCAAGGCCTGCCAGGGCCGGTGCTGCTCCCACCGGAGGCATCAGGGCCTGGGGCTGGTGGTCGTGGCGCCTGACGATGGAGACATCACCCAGAGACCTCCATGTTCCAGAATAACTCCCTGCAAGTCCAAGTGCCCTGCTCTGCTGGCATGAAGGGGAGGCTTGTATTAGACCCACATTTTAATTAGCACATTTTGTCATTGACTAAAAGTGTTTTATTTCACTCTACGTGCACTCCGTGTGAGAGCTTTCCGTGCCAGGAGCTCGCTCCCTGGCCTGGAAGCGCTCGCTGAAAGCTACGGGGCTGAACCTCCTTCGGGATCAGGTCTGCGTTTAGCCACAGTGGCTGCTGTGCACATCCTACTTTCTGCAGCACAAAACCTGCAGCAGAATTCAATTGCTGAGGAGATCTCCCTCGGCCCGTGTCATACACCCGCATGTGCCATCAGCCCCCCGAGGAGGACGCAGCACCGCAGGACTCCGTTGTCCCAGCAGTGTCTCTTCCCGGGCCCGGCCTCTCCCCCAGCCCGGCAGCAGCAGGAGGAGCGCAGGGAGGAGGGAGGCCTCCCGCCGCCTCTGCAGCCGTCCAGCCGCGGGACTGACGAGCTCCACAGGGAGCGCAGCCAGCCGAAGGGACGAGTGGCACAGCGCCCGGCCTGCAGGGACAGGGACGGTGACAACCGCCGGGGGCAGAGGCCGCGTGAGCCCCGGTTCTCCCTCAGCCTCACGGAGGCACAGGCGGTGAGCAGAGCCAAGGCTGAGAGGCGGCGAGGACGCAGGCAGAGCGAGGGGACCGCTCTGTGCCCAGCACGGAGACCTTTGTGCGCACGGAGGTGCTGAGCACCCACAGGCAGGGTGCCCAGCCCGGCCCTCAGTGCCGTTCATGAGCTGGCTGACCGGGCTGCGCAGAGCTGGCTCCTAAAGCAGGATTCTCACGCAGCTCCACCAGCAACGCACAGCAGGGTAAAAAGCGCAAAATCCTGGACTCTCCCCTGTCTGCCGTCCCCTTGGAGGCACGATTCCCCTGCCTCCCGCACAGAAACAGGGCCGGGAGCGCGGGCTGCTCTTAGTCCCTGCCCCACTGCGTGTCCTGTGGGCTGCGGGCAGGGGGCTGCAGAAGGAGCACACCGTCCCCACAGGCACAGCAGGGATTCAAGCTGTTCCTTGGTGGCGTTTGTACCTGTGCTGCTCGAGTTGCAGCGCTGCTGCCCTGACACATCCCTTCAGCACCTCTCCATGCTGCAGCCCTCACGCCGCTCTCCAAGCTGGAAAAGAGCCGTGCAAGCCACGCTGCTGAAACATGAAGAAATTACCAAATTAGCAAGCGGTACCGAACAAAGAAGAAAAACGTGCCGAGCCTTAGGGAAGAGCAGCTCCCCCCTTCATCCCGAAGCAGCGAGCAGCGGGGTGCTGCTCGGGCAGCTTGGCCAGATCCCTCCGACCTGACCAAAGGAAAGAAACAGCAGCTGCTGAAGTGAGAAAACCGGAAAAAAGCAGGATCTGGCTTGTCCCTCCTGGCAGCCGCAGCTCCTCTCGGGGACAAGCGCCTGGAGCCAGGCTCTGTGTCAGCAGCACCGCGGCAATCCAGAGCAAAGGCAGAGCGGGACTGGCTCTGGGAGAAAAGAGGAAAACAAAATGAAAGCAAAAATAAAAAGAAAGGCCTGTGTAGGATCCCCAGAGACTGCAGCATGGATCCAGGCAGGCAGGCAAGCACTCAGGAAAACGCTTTGCTGATTTTCTTCCTGAAAAGGTTTGATGGGGGAAGGATGGTTAAGCTTCTTCCAGTATTTTTGTACGTAATGCAGCAACTGCAGTTGGGTTATGAGGCAATACAACCGAATGGAGGAATTATTTAACGGCTGGAAGAAGTGAGCAGGAATCGGGACTTTTGTGCTGCACTTCCCTGAAATACATTAGTCTAGCTCCACTGAAACCTGGGCTCTCTTTTTTATCCCTTAGCTCAGCTCTGGCCCCAAATTCCAGAGTTAATGGGCATATGTAATTTCTATTGAGGCCAGAAAGGTTTGGAAACGTTCAGCAAAATCAGCCTGACTAGGAGGCTGTAATGACCACAGACACACGGCTCCACAGCGCGGCTCTCAGCAGAACAACTCCACAGTGTTTTTATTTATTTACTCCGCTGTGGTTATTCTGAGGATACAGACTAAGATTTCCTTTTCTGTAAGAGACCAGACTATCCAAAAGAAAGGTAGCCTAGCCTTATTAATATTTTTGTTGGGATATGTAAAATATTGAGTTCTGATACCAAATAGATCTCAACAATCTTTTATAAATGAAATTTTGGTTTATGAGGGAAGACGCAAAATCCCTGGGCAAATTTACATCCCTCTGAATGCATTTCCCACTTCGCAGGTATCACTTGCACGCAGAGAAACAGAATAACAAGCCTTGCAAGCAGAAGAGCTTCCTCCTGCAGACAACAAGACGTGTGTGGAGCTATGATGCTTGTGTGTGTCATACCTACACACCTCAGCAACAGATTTTAGTACGGAGCACATTATATATTACAATGACAGTCACAGCCATCCCTTAGGTATCATGACTATAACTTTAAATGGGGCCAACACCACGACACGCTTGGCCTGATGTAGTCAAAGACTCAAGATGCTTTTGGCTTAAAATGCGTAAAACCAATGGCTAAGGACTAACCAACGTATTCTGAGCCCGGGGCCGTACGCACAAGGAATTAATTGATGTAGCGAACTTGTTCCAGACTGCCCTCAGCTAGCAACAGCGGTACCGGCACAGCCCTTGTCCCGCGAGGGCTTTTTTCCATAGGATGCAAACTCATCTTTTTTCCCATCTTCCAAACGCTCCAGTTACCAGGAGGCATAACACCTTTTTCCAGGAAGCACAGTGCTGTACACATGAAATACATGGAAACAGACGCAACTCCGAAATTGTCAGCAGCACATTTCTCCCATGCTGATGCAGTTTCATCTGCAGAGTACATGCAGCACTCGGCTCTCCTCCCCTTTCTCAAAAAACAATAGTGCAAAATGAGAGGCTCGGAAAGAACACGAATAATAGCCAAACGCATCAAGAAAGTGTTTGGACAGAGGGAGACCAAAGTACAAGGGAAAAAGCTTTCTCACGGGTGGGGGCTACATCATTCGAAACCCTTTGCACTAATTCCTGCCCAATACAAGCCTAAATAGTAATTGAAGGAGCTAGGAGGGTGATGTCTTATTTTAAAACACACGTGTCAGATAAGAAGGTTTTACAATGGAAAGGTGCAAATATGATTCAAAGCCAAGGAGAAGTCAATAAGATATTCAGAACATTTAACAACGCTCTTAAATACTGTCATAGCTGAAAAATGTTCAGCATCGTTATAACTATTGGCAGCACCAGCACTAGAAATGACATTCCATGCCAATTTTCAAAGCCTAAGTCAACTTATTAATTCAACTCAGCAAAACAACTTCTGTGTATCCACCATCACTCCATAAATTGTATATGTCTAACAGGAGATATTCCAGTCTGCGACTCTTCCTCTCTTGCACTCCCACTCATGCTGCATGTTCAGATATAGCAGACCTAATATAATAAAGGGAAAGATTACTTAATGCATTGCTGAAATGAATCCATTCTGTAGTGTAACACTAGGTATTAAAACACTCCCTACAGCTCTGCTCCTAAGGACAGTAAGAAAAAATAACAGATAACTGAAATTAGCACAGAAAAATGCAGGGAAATAAAGTAAAATTGATTTTTCCAATTTTTTTCATCAGTCTGTATACCATTCATTTCCTAACAAGACATTGATACAAAGCGCTAAGTTCCAATATTCCTGTTCTGTGGTGTGAAAACCATAGTCTTGAAGTCTTGAGAACATTTTAACTAGGATAAGCACTGCTCTGCCAATAAAGCTACTTCTCAAACCTTGTCAGAAACGTTGAAAACAAATATGTTTAGAAGTAATTCTGCTCACTCTATTTTCTTTTTTCAGACAGACACCTCCGTAAGCACACTTTATCACAAGCGCGTATTCAGAAGGTTGCTTGGCTCAAAGGACAAGAGCTCCTGTGCAGCGAGGGCCTGTCACCAGCCCCCCTTTGGCACCAGCAGTGCAGATACAGGGGACATCAGGCATCTCTGCTGACCGTGTGCTTGTCCCGCTGGACAACTCCCTCATCCCCCCATGCTCCACTACAAGGAAACAAACCGGTGAGAGGAACTTTGTAAGAAAAAAATCTCCCTAGCAGGGAAAGCCGCACTTCCTCCAGCTGTGGCTCGTGCTGGTGCTCAGGCCTGAAAACGGTGATGGAGATGGCCTTTCCCAGGGGTGGGACCTTCTTCCTGCAGCCCCAGCAGGACGGGAGGGCTGAGCTGCGGGACGGGGCCTGAACACCCGCGCCGGTCCCTGCACGGGGCTCGGGGCAGCCGACGTGTCGGAGAGGTGAGGGGGGCCGCGGCAGGGGCAGCTTTCTGCTCCCCGGCAGGAGGCAGGACGTCTCCTCCAGGCGCAGCACCCGCGGTTGCGGCACTCGGCGCTGCAGACCGTGCTCCTGCAGGTAGCCTGCTCGCGGCCCCACTCCCAACAGACCTGTCTTTCGCTCGCTTGAGTCAGCCTCGGTGGAGGCAGGACGGGTACCAGCACAGCCCGCGGAATCACAAGTACCGCTTTTCCTAGCTTGGTGCCACTTGGCGGCGGATTTCTGTGGTTTCTGTCGTTCTCGGGGCGCAGCAGGTTGGTGCTCAGGCTTCCATGCTGCTGCTTAGGACACAGCCCTTGGTGCCAGCAGCCGGTGCTAGGTCTCACACAGAGGCAGCATGCGCTGACAAAGGCAGGGCTAGCTGCCACCAGATTGCCTCCCTTGGTGAGGTTCTCTCTGCATTGGCCACAACTGAAACTTCTCCACCGAAGGATGATGCCGGGGCTTGTTTTGCCAGGATCAGATGAGATCACCACAGATTGTTCTGGAGAATGAAATTTTGTTGTGGTATCTCATGACATAGATAGCTTAGCAGAGAATAACTGGTGATTTGTCAGAATGCGCTGTTTTCCCAAGCAAAATAGAGAGAGAGATTCTTCAGGGGATACACTAATCACTGAAGGAACAAGGCTTAGAAATATGATCATGGAATCCTGCACTGGAAGGAGAAGTGTAAAGAAACAGAATAGGGGATAGCCATGAAAAATGATGTTATTCAGTGGGCTCTAATAATAACAGATTAAAGGATGACAGGTTCTGGAACAGTTTGAACAACAGGCGAGAGGCTTTCAGGTTGTGCCTGTCTCCACAGGCAGGAAAGCCACAAAGCCCTACAGCTCTTCCCAGGCGGAACAGAGGTGCCGGGGGCTTGTTTATGGCCATAATGGACATGGCTATTCAAAAAAACAACCCTCCGGCCTCATACACACCACACTCAAGAGCATCTAAGGCAGCATCTACAGTGATATGTATTAAAAGAAAATCAGACATTTACAGTAAAATAATCACTAATTGTGACACCATTGTACAAAGGACAAACAGCCCACGGGAGGAGGCAGAAAGAGCGAGTGAGCTGAGCAGCGACAGAGCCCATTTGTGGGGAATGGCCTGGCATGGAAAAAACAGGAAAGGACTCTCAGGGAAAATATATTTGGTTTAAGCAGAATTGTCTCAAAATAGAAAGGCTTGTGAAGTTTTATTTGAAGTGTTAGCAGCTCGTTCAAACACGCGCTTCACCACTTCAGTGCTCAGCAAGATGATACGAGTATTTTTTCCCCATGATTTCTTCCGTGTTGCTGTAATAAATCAAATCACTGCCAGGCTGCATTCCCTGGGCTGGTGGAAAAGCACAACCAAATAGCTCCAGATCTATAACTTATACAGCCTTTGTACTACCCGATGCTTTTAGGAAAAAAAGCAGAACAGGAAAAGCCCTTCCCAGCCCCTTGTCCTCCTCCACCTGGAGTTTTCTCGCTTTTCTATGCTGTTATGAAAGCTAAAATCCTCACAGCTCTGAGGACCAAGGTAGAACCTGTGGTCCACTGTTGCCCTTTCTGAAATAGTCCTTTCCTTAAAAAATTAAACCCCTTTCTGACAAGGCTAGCTTTAGGAACAGAAAATGCAGAACAAAGTCCTGTGCATGCGCAAACTCAGGCACCCCTGGCTTCCTCCAGCTCTCTGTGCCGGGTGGAAGAGCGTGGCTGGTTCTGGACGTGCAGGCGCTGTACGCTGTGATCAGCGCTGCGGGGCAGACAGGAGACAGGTGGGCACACGACAGTGATCGCAAGTTGCCGGACAGAAATCCCCTCTCGCCTCCTCGTCGCTCTGGAACTCTTCCTCCAGCTCACAGTCACAGAACAGGCGAGGCTGGAAGGGACCTCTAGAGATCGTCTAGCCCGACCCCACAAGCGTACATATGTACATATGTATGCACATACGTGTGTATAGGCAGACACAAACCCATCCCCTGCTCAAACTGAGCGTGTTAGGAACTGAGCCAAGCCAAGGCAGGAGACCCTTAGGGAAGGGAAGGGAACGAAAGATGCAGGAGCCAGGAGGAGGAGGCCTGGAAGTTACCCGGCACGTGCTAAACCACGCTGCCCATCCATGCGTGGAGACCTTCCCATCTGACCCACCTGGCTGCCCAAATCTCCCCTCAGTTTTCAAGAGCTGCTCCCATGTCCTCTGTTTCCCGAGGCGAAATCCCTTCTGGGGCCCAGTAACACAGAAGATGGCACAAAGCAGTTCCCCAGGAGGTCACCCAGAACGCTTTAACGGGGCAAGGCAGCTCCAGTCATATCTTTCTTTGCTCTGGTTTATGAAGCAAACAACAGGACGCTCCCTCGAAGGCAAGCGCCGGAACAGCTTTGTACATACGCCATGTTTCATCAGGAGTGACTGGCGGGCAGCGAAACTCATTTGACACGCACAGCTCCACGACCAGAAGACACAGTGTCTGAAGAGAAGCGAGACGCCCGCCAGCGATCGACCTCTTCGTCACCCAGCGGGCAGCTACCAGGACCGTGGGCCTGCCTGCCAGCAGGCTGCAGAGCGCGCGGGCACCGCGCCCAACGCGAGGACGCGCTGAAGCCCTGGCAGGAGGGAGGACGCTGCAACGTGAGATGCTCAACAACTGGAGACAGGTCGCTGTTGGCGTGAGAAATCGGCGACGAAGCACTGTGGAAAAATACAGACTGGGATCTGATGGAAGTTTGTGAGCAAACCTTGACACCACCTGCGAACCCAGCATTCAGCCAGCTAAATGGCATTTGGAAGTTAATTACGGGATTCAGAATGACCACGAATGGCTGTCAGGCTTGTGCTGCTTGTAAAGCAACCTGCATGTGTGCGAGTTGCTGACTTTTAAAACCAGGCTCTACTATCTCTGTAAATGCATACTCAATAGCAAAAACATCTAACAGCTCGGTATCTCACAAGCAGAACATGTTTTAGGGAGATAGGGAAGCAAGCCATGACATCAACAGATGTTAGGCTAAGCTCGTCCCCTCGTTGCTTGTTATTTCTGTGATGTGTCCCTTCAGCACCAAGAGCCACACTCCTCCCTCAGACGCCCTTGAGCTCAGAGAGAGCTGTCTGTGCTTCCCAGCAGCGGCGCTTTCACAGAACCAGGAAACTTTTGAAGCAATCCACAGTCCAGGATCAGCCGCTGTCATTTCAGCTGGCCCCCCGACCACTGGGGAGGTCAGCAGAAGGAGCCCCGGTGCAGGAGCAAAGCCGCAGGAAGGACGCCTTGTCACTGCCCACGCACTGGCCCGGGCAGGTGGGCTCTCACGGGCAGCTGAAGCTGAAAACACAGGGCTAGCTATTCCCTATGTTTGTCTCTTGTTCAGATGACTTGAAGGTTTTTTGTTTTGTTTGTTTTAGATTTTCATGTGTTTTTGCTGAAGAAATACCTCTATGGAAACAGCAGGCAGTAATTTATAAAAAATATTATTCTTACTGAAAGTTTTATGTGACTGCCATACTACCAAATCACATTAGGCTTAACAAACAGAAGGTGCGAGTCAGGCAGAAAATCAGTTTAAAAGCGAGCACAAACTTTAGACACTGCAACGATAGCTTATGCTGTAGTAGCACTAGGACTTGGGAAGTTTTAGTAGGACAAAAATAAGCAAAAACACCTGCTTCATAATAAATAAAGCTGCTTTATAATAAATAAGCAAACCCCCAAACAGAAAACAAGCTAAGTTTCCAGCCCTGTCAGACAGCCCTTTATACAAAAGAAAAACGTTAGGCAGCTGATGATTCATTAGTGGAGGCAAGCTATTAAGAACTAATGGAAATGGAAACAGATTTGAAACTGTCAAAAAATGCAAATGCTTTGACTGTGTAAAAGCCAAATCTCAATGAGAATTCAGCAGGCTTAATGGACAGAGGATAATCTCTTATTAACAGAAATGATCTGACAAATTCCCACTCAAGACAGACTTCAGTGTGTACTTGAAACTGAAAGTCCTGCATAAACAAACAGCAAGCGGGTAACTGGTGGCGGGTCGGCACACAATTCCGGAATGACCAGGGCCTAACATTACTCATCCCGTTTGGATTAACCGCCAGAAACCTGAACTAATTCAGGTGGAGAAACAGAGAACAGCTGTGCCTGAAGAGGAACTGAGTGCCACCAATAAACGGCTGGCACTGCGAACGCTGCTCTCGCCGTACCCCACCCCTGTCTCTGGGGTAGCAGGAAGAGACAATGAAGTTTGCAGGCACGGGAATGAATCCCATAGGAGAGCGCTTCAGCCTGCAGCCCCCGGCGTATGGCCCAGGACGGCCCAGCCGGCGCCTCTCCTGCGGGGCCGAGAAACCAGGGCGCGCAGCCGCCGCTTCCAGCACGCCGCAGGGCTCACCGGCTGCTGCCCCGGGCCGCGGCTCCCGCACGCATCTACGCGCACCGCAAGCAACGCCGGAGAATGGCTCAGGAGTGAAAGGACCGCAGAGCCTAGCTCTTTAAAATTACACTAACTGCAAGAGCTTGGTAGTATAATCACCAAAGATACAGGATGAAAGCTATTTCTACATACACATTTTGTTTATTTCTTATACTCAACCTTCTACAACAGAAGAGATACACAGGGGAAGAAAAGGCTTCTTTTCCTCCTCCTTCAGAGATCAGAGGTACCCGCAGAAACCCAGCCAATGCTGAAATATGAACTTCCCTAGCAAGGCTAGTGTTTCTAGAGTCGTGTTCTTCTACTGAAGCAGCATTCAGAAATCCGGTCTCGCTTGCCGTGGGAGCAGGCGTACACCAGCAGAAGCCACTGACTGGTGTGAGGAGCGACGCCACTGAACTCGGGAGCGGAGCGCGCTGTCCTCCAAACACGGGCACTGACCCTGAACAAACAGCACTGCCCTACTCTTCCTGCCACCGCTCTCCTAAAGGTTCTCAGCAACTTACTCTCAAAAACCGTATGCACTAATTGGAGACAAAACCTACAGATCAGCATGGTTTTCACATGGGTGTCACGTGGAACTTTTGTACAGAGGGACGAAAGCCCAGTGCCACTGCCCTGCAGCACAGCGGTCTCCTTTCTGGCTCCTGTAGCTTACCTGTGATGCCACCTGGTTGTGGCAACACCTTTCTTTCCCATATTGCAGGCAACTTGTACCCCTGGTGTACCAATACACCAGAAAGACTCCAAGCACAGCTTTCTAACGTGGTGCATGACACAAAGCCACTAACGCTGCAGATGAAATGCACACGTCTCACCACGTACTGCCAGGATGACGATGCTATATGCTGTAAGGACATGCTATATACTGCACCGCCAGACACCATCTCCCAGTTCCCTGGTACAACCCTGATGGGCCAGGGCTCTAGAAGCTACTGAAGTGCATGCAGCCTTCTGCACACACAGCCCTCAGCGCCCTGGTTAGGCAAGCTCTGAAGATTACCACCAGGGTCAGCCTCACAGGCGGCTGGTTCCTGTAAACGCCAAAGGACTTTCATTATCTGGAACGCTTCTGTGGATCTGGGCACGAATCCCACTGAAAGCATTTATCTAATTCTTTGTGATAAGGAGTTTGAACTCGCGTCGTACCTTTGACTGAAGCAAGCACACCATCCCGGCTTACAAAGCAGGAAACAAGACGTCCTGCCTCTCCAGGGCACGGAGAGCCCCCTCTGGCATTGGCAGCAGGAGGCAGGCTGCAGGTGCCGGGATAAAGAGGAGACGGAGGGAAGCCAGAACAGGGCTGGACACAGGCCAAAAGGGGAGTCAAGAAAATACTACATGAGGTGCATGTGAGGCTTAGGAGCAGGAGACTATGCTGGAGAAAAAGCGAACAGGTAAAAGCAGGGAACAAAGCCTTAAATTATACATGCCATCCCAGGTGACTTGAGCGTGAGGAGGAAGAAGAGGACCCGAAAGGAAACACCGGCATTACCAAGCAGAGAGGCACGTGGAGCGAGCCCGCAGCTGTCAGCGGCTGCCGCTGGGCCGCGACGCCGCGCAGCACCCTGCCTCCGGGCGGCCAGCGCCGTGCAGCGGGGGTCCTGCCCCGCGCCGGCCCCTTGCTCTCGCCTTCTCCTCTCTGTCCCGTCCTCTCCCTTCTCCCCAGCTCCTCTTCCTCCTGCAATCCCTCCTACCCACCTCCTGCAAGACGAAGCTGAACTTCTGAGCGGGAGCCATCCGAAGGCAGCAGCTCCCTGCCAGCCGACTCGAGCACACAAGATAAAGCCTCTCACGTGCTGACGAGCGTTAATCCTGCAGCTCGTGAGAAGCGAGGAAAGTCATTTCACACGCTGAGGTGCTGCTCCGAAATGAGCGCTTTGGAGGTACAAGTACAAATAAGCGATTTGGAAGGGGCTGGTAGGTTTGCAGGTACAAAAAGGGGCTGACGCTTACTTGCTGGGGGTGTATTCCCAGTGCTCTGCTGGGGCTGGGAAGGGCTCTGGATGGGAGGGTGCTTGCTGCTAACTGCCAGAGAGAACTTCTTGATGAAATGCTGTTCCAGAGGGAAAGACAATTTCACAGAAAACCCGATTTCTTATGGGAATGTTCCATTAAAGTTTGTTTCTGAAAAAGATGGAGTCTGCACTGAAAGCAAAGGCGGCTGGGAGATGCCAGGCTGGCATGCCCCGCAGCATCCCGCTCTTCCTTCACCATAAATACCGCCCCCCGGATTAGTGCCCAGCCGTGCAGGTGAAACTGTGACTTCCCTACTCAATGGGCATCCCTGTCTTAAGCACCTGTGCGAATGGGCTTTGATGCCCCGTTCTCCTGTAGTTAAGAACGTAAGATGCATGTTTCCCTATGAGGCAAACAAGCTTCCATGCCCCAAAGGGTGACCCTGCTTACAGTACAGCTACCCAAAGCACTAAAAAAACCCCCCCACATCCCTCAAATTAGACTGGGCAGGACAACAAACATGGCAAAAACTTTCATTAGGAAGATGTTACGCTCTATAAAAGCCTGAATTTTCTGTGTTCATTACAAGGGTACTTGTGTCTGTGAAAGTTGTTTACATCTCTCTGCGCCTCTGTTCTTCAACATGGCAACTACTTTTTGCCTACAACCACTGGTAGTTTTTTTCAGCTTCAAGAAGGTAATTTTCCTCCTCCAAAAAGCCTCACACTAGCTAGTGCATCATTTATTGGCATTAATCATCACAGCTGGTAATACATTGTAGTACCCATGCACACGCTCAACCCATTTCTTCTCTTATATACAAATAAATACGTATTTCCGCATACGTTTTGTATATACACACAAACACACTGCAATAATAACTTCAGTTAAGGAAAATCATCTATGCATCAGTTCACTCTTAGAAAGATGTCATCTTTGCTCCTGGTTTTAACAGGAAGATTTCACCTGCACAACTCTCCTAGAGTGTTCTCTGATCAGTTAATCTGTATATCCTCTACCAGAAGAGCCTAGGGTTAAATTCAGTACAAACCCCAGCTTCCTATCTTTAAATGCTGTGATTTTATAGTAGGTTTCCAAAGTGAGCCTGTCTACCCCATGTAAGCGCCACACACTGACTGTTCACCTTTTCTTCCTATGTAAATTAAAAACTGATGCATACATGTAGGACTTTTGATGAGTAGTTTTATTATTGAAAAAGCTCACGATGGCTATCTGCGGTCACTGCCACTCAGCTGATTTCTGACTGTAATACCGCTACGTTAGCTTGAAGCAGAGTTTGGAGGCAGTCAGCAACACACATCTAATTTCACACAGTCCTGTGAAAACCTACAGAAGTTAACCCTTGATCACAACTGCACTTCCAGATGCTCTTTTCTCTGCTTTCATGGATAAGGAACAGGCCCACTGAGATAAGCCCAACACAGCAGCTCGTCTCTCTGTGCTACAGGGACAAACCCCAAGAAAGAAGGGTGAGCAAATCTTTGTTTTGGAGCACCTACAGCAGCATCCAGCAGCTGCAGCACAGCCGCAGCTCCCAGATCTCCACAGGAGCCCTGCCTGGGAGAGAGCCCGAAGCCCGTTCAGCATCCGCGCCGGTTATGCTCATTCCCGCAGAGCTGCCTTCCAGGTCTGAGGTCGAAACAGAGCTTCTGAGCAAGCACTGCTGGTCCAGCAGGCTGCCACAGCTTGCTGCTGCCCAGGACATGCACCGGGCCTTCCCTCACAGAAAATGCAGTGTGAACATGGGCCACGTGCAAAATAACAAAAACTGGGGTAAGGAACACGGTGTCAGTTTGTTAGCCTGTATTTCTTGCTACAAACGTGAGCTTGTTCTCTACCAGTTTCTTACATTGGGCCACCACTACAGGAAACTGCTGTAACTGCTTGTAAGGGCAAATGCTACTTGAGGAGGATGTTAACTGCACTAGAGTGACTCATCTTGGGATGGTTATTTTGTGCTAGAAGTATTTCAAGTAGCACAAGTACTTGATCACACTGCCCTGCGCTTCAGGGAACGAAAGAGCAAGTACAGTATGCAAGCTCGTATTTCCCTCGGCTCACTAGCTGCACAGCATCTGGGCTAAGCCTTCCAAGTCCTAAAACCCACAACAATACAGAGTCCTCTTTAATCTTTGCACGCTTGCAGTTATTTTCTCTCAACCACAGGGAACCAGTCTTCTACCCATGATTCGTTTCTCACTATATTAATTCTATCGCGTCGGCTCTCTTTGGCTAGAAAGGAATACTCTCATGACCCATCACGCTACCTGTTTGCCAGAATATTGTCTCAGCAGGCATTCCCAATTCATGAGTCAGAATCCAAAATAACAATAAGGTACAATGTTTTAAGCAAGTGGTGTGGCAGCATAAAGCAAACAAGCACTTGGGGAATTTTATCTGCCTTGTGTCTGAGCCTTTGGCGCTTACGGTCTCCAGCTTCTCTGTATGACTATGAGATCTACGTTGTTTTTAGGGTTTGATCTGTCTTTTTCTTTTTTTCTTTCTTTTTTTAAATGAAAGCTGAGATTCTCATGTATTCCCGTGATTCCAGAAGTTAAGTCTATCAAAAACATTCTCAAGTACCAAGAGACTGTAAAATTACAAAAGCTGTCAACACTGTTATCATCAACTAGTTAAGAGAGTATTAATGAACCTAGAGATCACTTCTTTGTTCCAGTCCTTCAAAGTGGACGACTAAAGACCCACTTCCTTCCTACTGGTACTTGCATGATCTTTGCACTACAAAGCCTAACATGGATGTTTGTGTAACAGCTAGCTCTTTGGTCTTCTGCTGTCATAAAAACTGCTTCTTGCAAATAACATCAGTGAAAGAAATCAGTGTACCCCTTTACTGGCATACGTGGAGTTAAGCATCTCAGAAGCACCCTAGAATCCCACTAGACATGTATCTGTGCTCTCTAGAGACCTTTAAAGCCTGACTTTTATAGATAAAACAGCTCTTCCACAGCAACCATTATCTAGCCAGTGAGCCCTCCTAGCCACGCTACCATGCTTTTATCTTCTTAAGAGCAAATTTATACTTTGCTGAAAGACATTTTTACCAGCACATGCCAGATTCAGGAACGAGGAGTTCCCAGGAATTCACGCTTTGCCTTACAAACGCCTGGTTTACAGCAACATCCAGCTGGATCCTAAAATGCGTCTCTAAAAGAGCCAACACACTCGCGTACGCTTGGCATGGCAGCTTCTAAGCAGCAGGGAGAGAAAGCACAAATTAACGCCGGCACGCCAGGAAGGCTGGAGGAGGAGGGCACCGGCGCCGAGCCGGGCAGAACCGCGCTGCTGTGCGTGCGGCAGCGCCGGGGCCCGCGGCCGGCAGCAAGGGGGCCCAGCGCGGAGCGCCGGGGGGCC
>VXAA01003887.1:333680-370974 GCA_013399115.1 Anseranas semipalmata | reverse complement strand
GCTGCGACGCGCCGCCGCAGCGCCGCCGCGCGGGGCGCCCCGGAGCAACCGCTGCCCCTCGCCGCCTCAGCAACCGCCTGACGGCGCCCGGCAGCGGCCGTGGAGAAGGAACGACAGGCGCTGGCTGCAGGCGTCGGGGCCGCGTCGTGCCCGGCCGCCCAGCGCGAGGATATCCGCCCAGCAGCGCGGGTAACGGGAGCATCTCGCTCCTTCCTCCATCGCCGCTTCCTCAAGGCCCGGACAGCCGCGGTTCGCTTCCGAGGAGAAGCAGCTCCCCCCCGAGGTAACTGCGGTGGGGCAGCAGTCAGCACTGCTCTCCCCCCATCCCGCTCGCACTTCCAGACTCGTTTTGTCCTCCAAATGAGCAACACGGTTGGTATTTATCCGGGCAGTGCCAGAGCGTCAGGCAGGGCCGCCTGTCCTTCCCCACCTCGCCCACCGGGGTTACAGCAGCCCCTTGCCCTGGGGCCCAGGGTGCCAAAAACCGGGAGCCTTTTGCCTACTGTGTCTGTTACACATCCGTCTTCGCTTATTTCCTGCAGGAAACGTAGGATTTTGGAAACTGTCGTGTCAAAGAGAAAGCGAGTTATCCCATAGTACATAAAAGCATCACCCAGGGAGGTCTGTGGAAGCGTACGCTGCAAAGGGCTACTTCTGCTTAATGCAAAACGTAACAAATAACGCCCTGGACAGGACTGACAACAGAAGCACTTCATGACTTTTGTATGAAGACAACAGCATGAGGAAACAGCAACAAAATCTGGAGTTTTCTAAACGGAAAGATGGGCAACTAGCCACGTAGCTGCTGTCCTTGTGCTCCCTGCTGGCGCTGCGCAGCGAGCGCCCAAGTCAAGGAAGCGGCACGAGATGTGGGCTCTCACCTGGCACCGTCACCAGCAGGCCCTGCTTCGAGGACAGTGCGAACCCTGTCTAGGAATGGCGAGAGCCATTGGCAAGAGCTGAGCTTAGCACGCTCAAAATAGCAGCAGCTTCTGCTGGGGTGCTTGGAGGATTTCTGCTTATTACAGATTTTAATTTAAAAATAATAATGTGAAGGCTTTTCTGATGAGTAATTTCTCTTCCACTCTAGAAAATAGATTTTCTCCTGATGGTATATGGTGATGCTGCAAACAAACAAACAAAACAAACCATAAACATGAAGAATTAAAAAAGTTAAGCTTTGGCCAAATTAGGAAACACATCTCTAAAACTGATCCTACCAGAGCTCTAATCTTGAAATTTCTGGTCCTATCTGAAGAAACCACTAACAGAGTCAGTTACACAATGAGTAAACGGCAAAGCCAGCCCTTCATTTGCACACCTCTTGACTTCCCATCTCATACTTAAGCACAGACTGTTTCTCCCTCCCCAGACTTGTAAGTATAACACTAAGGAATAGCCCTATGTGAGCAAAAAAAAAAGACAATAAATACAGGGAAATAATTTACAATTTACTTCCTGTTGTTATTAAAATAATTATTTCAAATCTCATCTTTAATGCAATCTGATCAGACAACTCTGTGTTCATAAACACTTCCTATCTTTTCCATTTGTTTCATCTACTATTCCTACCAAAGGCTTAATTTAGTTCTGCAGTTACCACTAATCACTTGGGAAGTGTCCAGAAGACATCTGAGGCAAAGCCAGAGGTATTATTCTCCCCATATTCACAATCTCTTACAAATTTCTTCAAAAATTCCCCCAAATTATGATAAATCTTATTTCCAATTTACTACTTCCCCTATGCTACCAGTGCATTCTTTGCTTCTGTCCATGTAACCTCCTGGTTTGCAAAAGCTAGATAGGAGCACCACAGTCCTACTGAAGATAGAGAGAAGAACCTCATTGTTAAAGTTCAGGTCTCCTGAAGTGTTTTTCAGGATTGAGTCCTCAAACTGAGGTCTTCCAAGGAATAACAACTTAATCTCTAGCCTGTGCGAAGAGCTCATTGCCAATGTTAAACCAACAGACAAAATGCAAGTTAATTAATAACGAATCTCTGATGGCTTTTCAGCAGTCCATTTCAAATGAGGCAGCACTTTTCAGGTGACACAAACCACTTCATCCGACTGACGCTAACCAGCTCCTTTTCCTGGCCAGCGCGACCAAGGCCAGTCCTGCTCGGGGTTATCCTTCCCGTGTGGCCAGGGTTGGGGAACACAACCAGCATGTCTGGGGCACTTCCTGGAGTTTTGAGCGAGGCTGTTCAGATGGAGGTGGATTTCAGTTTGCGAGATTGTCTTCAAAATTCTCTTTGAACTCCCTATACAGGAGTTAATGGATCAATGTTTAGGGCCTGCGCTATGCAGCAGCTCCCTCCTCCCCACCTTAAAGATCTGTGATGTTACAAACTTAAAGAAATAAATACATTGGTGGCAGATGACTATTAAACTTTAAAATGGGAAGGAATTTCTAAGTGCAACATCAGAATCATTTGTCAGTGCAAAATAAAAGAAGGACATGAAATCACAAGAAGAAAAAAAATGGTCTGAACTTCACATAAATTTGTAATGAAATAATTTAACTCAGAAGTCAGGGGAATTGCTGTTTGATTTCCAGTACTTATATTTCACACTGTCCTTTTAAGATACAGAGGTTATTTAAAATATATATTTAATGACTCAACTTGAAAGGCTCCTACAAGACGCTATAAACAACCCCACGGCTCATTAAATAGGGATTGTACTGGAAAGATGTAAACATATGGGACATCCGCACAGCCCGCTTCAAGCGTTTACCTCGGGTGCCTCCAGTACAGCACATGGGCCTCCCAGGCTCCCAAGACGGGGGCTCTGAATCGCCCCTAAGGAGCCTGGAGCTGTGCACGGCTTGCTGGATAGTCCGTTTGCTTAACAAAAGCTGGTTTGTTGGGCTCCCTCTACATCCTGATGCAGTTTCTGAATTGGGTGGGTAACTGAATTAATATGGTGCAGTGTGTGTACAAAGGAACTCCTGTATTTGTCAAGTTGGTTTGTTTTCCCAGGCACGTGACCAAAATGCAAAAATGCAAATACCTGTAATATTCCGGAACTCTAAATCAAGTCCTGTTCTGACTGTTATGAGGTAATTTATCAAAGCAGCACTGTTAGTTCTGGCCTTGAGGGCAATTAAAAGCAAAGCAAGTAATACTGTACTGAAGTCGAGGACAGCCTGCCTCTTGGTCCTTTGTAGAGCAGGGTCTGGACGCCAGGTTTAGGAAAGCTGAGCGTGGTACGTTGAGACCATGGTTTCTGCTGGAAAAGTCACACAATGCAAACCAAGGCAGCGACATCCCACGTCTGTGCACGCACCCGCGCTGTGCAGGGGTAGCACACCGAAGTGAGAGAGGAAGAAGCCTCCCTCCTTGGAAGCTGTCTGAAGAGTCAGTCGGGCTCCTAAAACACACCCAAGGAACAGGAGGCTGGACGAAGGTCGGAAACAGGAAGCAAGCAAGGTTTGCAGAAGGGGAGGATATAAAGGCTAAGGAAAATAATTCAAAATTGATTGATTTCAGTGACAAGCCAGCACTGTTTCACTGTGACATGTAAGGCAGGTATCTATACGTGACTGCTAGGGTGCAGGGCATTAGTTCAATAAAAGCATGTTATGTTTTTACAGTGAGCGACACCGTGTTCCAGAAAGTCAGATCCGATTGGTTTCAACTTATAGGATAGCTTAGTGCAGGCAAAATGGAAAGGGTACAGAGGGGAGAACAGTTATAAGCTCGGTCTTTTTCAGGTGGGCTTCCCAAAAGGCATTTCAAACAAACAAACAAAAAATCCGCTGCAATAATAGATGAGGGTCACACATTAAGTGAATGTTTTGAGAGATGAAAATCATGCCTGGCCTGTTTCTGGAAGAGAACACAGACACTCTGATATTATTAGGCATGGGACTTTCATTGCCTCGGGCCAAAGAGAAAGACTCTGGTACCTGTCATCTTCAGTCTGCACTTGGCTAACACTACAGCAACCAGCGTCCAAGAACCCATCACTCTGCGTGCGTGCACGTGTAGCTGTGAGAGACCTGATGAAAACATGGAATGGGTAAACGAGCTGAATTAAGTCTTTTTAAGGCCTAATCCCTTAAAATACTTTAAATGGTGTCAGCTGCTGCATTATACATTTTGTTTGTATCATTCGATTTGTTTATGATATTAATCTTCAAAGCCTGGTAAGTAAGTCTTTTCAAGCAGTCTGGTCTCTACTTTTAATGGGATTTAATCACGGTGCCTTGCAATCTCCGTAAGCATGTGGGTTATGCCTCAGTGAGGGAGGCTGTCCTCTGGTGATCTCGGCAGGACTGCTGTGGATTAGGTTTCCTGTGGATTTACCGCAATACTGCATGCAGGGAGCGTACATCATCCTTTGATCTCGGGCCACAACTCCGCACGTTCCCATAGGCGCAGGAGATTTTGAAGGAGATGCAAACAAAAGACCACAAATCCAGTTTCTGTAGGACCTACCCAATGTGTCTGTCTGCCCCACTGCTGAAGACACGTAACAAGTCCGTATGGCTTCACAATGAAGGTATCATTTGGAATCACCTTTCTGTCCATGTATTGTTATGGTTGGTTAATGAAAAGCCTCCTCCTTCTAAGGACTTATTACAGGCTTCACAGTGAGTGTGTAGGTAGAAGGACAGGCTCAACGCTAAGTAAGTTGTTCCTGGCATTTTGAACGAGCGTTAACATTAAAGGCAGTGCTTTATTGCACCCTACTAGGTGATGGAGAGGAAGGGACTGGAAGTCAGAATACTCTGAGCATCCCACAGACCTCTGAAATATGTGGCTCCCTCCAAATACTCTGATCCCACTAGAGATTATTCACATTCTCTTTTTTGATTGGAACCAACCCTTTTGGAAGGACAAAGGAAAAAAAAAAAAAAACTCCTCTTTAGACATGCATCCATATATTCCTGAATATCAATTATTTAGTCATTTCTGAGCTATCCAAATGTGGGAATGCTGTTTTTCCCAGAACATGAATTTTGTACAGAACCACAGGAAATGTTGTTTAAAGCCCGATCTAATGATTACACAATCAAATGACAGCACTTGTATGGTTCTTTTAGGAGATGTAGCAATGAACTATTTGCATAAACACACTAAAGGGCTATTTGAATAAATGCACAGTAACTAGGTTGCCAAGTCAAGTAAATACCTCAGCACCGCAGTGCGCAAAGCCAGAATGTAAGTCAGCAACTTCTCTCCTTTTCGTACTTTAACAGATTTCGCTTCCACCTGGGATTTCGCTGCGACTAACTGTCTGCGCCTCGTGCAGCAGGACCCCGTGCCTCTCACCCTGCTGCTGCGGAGGAGAGAAGGATCGACGCGAGCATTCACCCCGAAGCAACAAAACCCAAACACTGCCTCAATGAAGGCAGACAGAAGTTCCTTACAGCCCCTTCCTACTCTAACAGTAAGGTTATCATCCTGGACTCATACCATTACTTAGGACTAATGAGATAGTATCCCCACAGAGGGTGAGGGCGTATTAACAAGAAGCATTAGTGGTTACATTACTAGCACGTTTGGATATGAGCCCACTCCTTCTAGCAGCTTTGAGCACACAACAACTGCAGTATTTATCAGCATGCTTTACCTGAAACCTAAGCATTGGTTTTGATCTTTCATAACCTGAATTTTGGGACCTGTTGAAAAAAATTGCTCTCCCCCATATAATGTTGTTCTTGCTGAAATCAGCAAAACAGCCCAAGTATGTATTTCATTAATATAAAGGAAAAGGACTGTCAGCATTCTCCAGCAATCCACCTAAGGCAGAACTTGCTTCCATCAGTTGGAAGAAGTCCAATTGCTCACTCCTCTAAGTTATTTGGCATAGCCCACTTGCTCACCCTTCTCCCTGTAAAGCCATTTATTTCTCTGTCTCTCTCTCTCTTTCCCTCTGTTTTATAATATAGATTAGGTAAGCATCTGGTTTTAGCAACAACAGCTTCTGCCTTGGGGTGGAGGTATGAATAAGACAACCTCTTGAGATCCCCACTAACCCTGTTTGCTAACATCTCATGAGCAGTGAGAACTGGATGACATTTGTGGTATTTGGCTGTCCTAGAAGTTATTAGATGAGAAAGTATGTATTTATACTTCAAAAGAAAGTATAGCGGTGTTTAAGGTATGTCTACGCACAGGATTCTGTGCATTTAAAGGTTTAATTCTAAGAGAGAACTGGATGGTATGCTTTAATTCTTTGAATTTCAAGTAATAAATTAGTCTGGTAGGGTCTAATTTGACAGTTCTTCTGGAGGAAGTGAGGTGCCACCTATTCTAAAACACATTTATCTGACACTGTTATATAAAGGCTGCTATAATTAAAGAGAGTGTGAAAACTGCATTGTCACTTTCTCTTGATTTAAAGCACCTACAACGAGCGAGGTAACTGGGCTACATTCGTAGGTATCCTCTCCATTTAACTGGTTGTGAGATTTCTCTTTCCTGCGGGCTCTGTGGAGGTTTGCAAAAAGCTGAGCTGTGGGAACCTCGGAACCATAGCTACGGCCTTCCAGAGCATTTTTGATAAAGAAGAGTAGATTATCTCCACCTCCTGAGGCAGATATGAATGTGCTCTCAGGTTTTCATAACTCAAGCCAGCCCTACTCTAATTATGGCTTCTGCTGGTGCGCAGTATTGAGCAAATTAAATCTGAAATTACCTGCAAAATATTGCAAGACATAGCCCATGGCCATACCACTGTATTAATGTTGAGCCTCCCTTTCAAAAACTCGAAATGTGCAGTGAAGTACCTACAGCAATACGCGGGCAGCGGAGTGGTCATGGTGATATTCACAGGCACTGCACTCGCGGTGATCGCCCTCCAGCAAAACTCCAGCTGATCAGCAGCGCTGGCATCCACCCGGCTGCTGCTGACCGGACGCCCAGAACAGAGGCACTTCACAGGTACCAACCCAAAACAGACGGTGTGGTTTTATGGCTGACGTTGTGTCATATTTCTTTGTTGGAAGGAGGACATGGGGTTCTCTTTTTCAAAGAAGATATACTTTTTTATCTCCCGTGCCAAAAAACATCCGGGCCAGAGGATAAAACATTTATTTTATTTCTTATTTTAAGCTCCTCTTCTCTTCTTATGAATGTTAATCAATCTCCTTAACTGCCATAAGTGCCGATGCTGAGTGTTGCTGTATACCACTTTAGACTGCAACTGATCAAATTATGGGAAACTATCAATAAAAGCCAATTACTAACTTTATGGGAAGCTGGTTCTACTTCACCCAAGCAGTTGCAGTCACCGCTGCATTCAGGAAAGCCTCGTCAGCGCTGAAACACATGCGCACACGCAGCTGGGGCTGGCAGAGGGGATGCTGCGGGGAGCCTGTGACGGGGAAGGAGCACTGCAAGAGTGCCACGTACCTCGCCTCCAGCACAGCTCGTTGCTTAAAGCTCACACCCAGACCTGCAGCATCAGCCAGCACTCACTGAAACAAGAGCGTATTAGCTGGTGGCAGAACACGCTGTTATCCTGGGTGAGTTCACCAAAATCCCACTTCTGTGAGAGGGAGGGTGTCACAGAGCCTACAGGGCAATAAGCAGAAAGGTTTTCATGTTCTGTAAAAGACATCCAGCCCGGAAAGCTCCTGGTCAGTGTTGATTTCCCAAATGCATTCAACTATTTGCAGTTTTACCACTAAACATTCACAGAAATGTTTCTTGAAAAATATTTCTGATAAATTACAAATATCAAGTAATAATTCTTTAGAGAAAACAAAGTCTAGACTGAGCAGTTGGAGCTGCACAAAGATGACCCCACCAGCTAAAAATGAAATGCCAACGTCTGTAAACAGCATTATTTCACTGGAGATTTTTTTTTGTGTAATTTAGAAAAATTAGTAAATCTACAGTTTCTATTTTGTATTTAGGGTACCTTAGACTAGGACAAAGGGTGTGTAAAAAGGAGTCAGACGAAGAGTTTTGAAGCCCTAGTGCTAAGGAGAATTTTTGTTTTTCTTGCTAATAGGTTACAGGGAAAAATCACAGAATCACAGAATCCTTTAGGTTGGAAGAGACCTCCAAGATCACCTAGTCCAACCTATGACCTAACACTAACAAGCCCTCCACTAGACCATGTCACTAAGCTCTACATCTAAACGTCTTTTGAATACCTCCAGGGATGGTGACTCAAGCACTTCCCTGGGCAGCCTGTTCCAATGCCTCACAACCCTTTCAGTGAAGAAGTTTCTCTTAATATCTAACCTAAAATAAGTAAATAAAGCTATATGCAAACTGACACAAAGTGATCTGTACTTTGCTGCTTCTCTGTGGGATTTTACAGGGATGTCTTGATTAGCCTGATTTTTTTTTTATTTTTTATTTTATTTTATTTTGCGTTTTCTTATGCTTTATAGTCCAGTCACCATATACTGCAACAGAGCACTTTGAATTTCATGGCAAGGGACTACAGGAAACTTCAGTTCATTTCAGTAGATTTCCGTGACACCCATCCCAGTGGAGAAACTGATCCAGAAACAACAGATCAATGAATGAGCAGCCACTTATCCAGCCCGAGTTCTTTAAATATTTAGCCAGGACAGCCGAGAACCAAGTAGAGAAAGAACAAAGATTCAAGGATTTTACTGCATATTCAAGTAAGAGAAGTTCTTGCCTGTAAAGTCTCTGGGAGACTTTCTCTCATCTGCCAGATGAAACCATCAGTTTGAGATATTCTCACCATCCAGAAGGACAACATAAAATCTGTGTAAAAAACCCTGAAAATGATGACTGCTTATCATCGTTATGGGGCGCTCCTGGAACACGCCAGCCAGTAAAAGAACCCTAAAACATATCTCTAACATGCCTCGGTTTGAGAGGGCCTGTTCGCACCCGTAATTTTGAGCCACCTCCTTGAAGGAAGCAGACGGCACCCTTCCCAGGAGGACAAACGGCCTGAGCCAAGCGTGCGGGGCGGGATGGCTCGGAGCAGACGCGGAGCACCCGGAACGTCAGCCCTCTTCCTTCCAGCCTGCCCTCGGGGGCAAGGTAGGTCTGCACGGCTGGGCCGGTGCCAGCGGTGCCAGCAGCTCAGGGATCCCCGGGCACCGCCAGCCAGATGGGAAGCCGGGATGGATCCAGTCACATGTGCCCGGGGTGGCAAACACCTGCAATTCTCACTTAATTCCTTCAGCATCTCAACATGCTCCGCACGCCAGCAGCGCTGTGCGAGCCCTTTTACAAATCCGAGGCAGCTAGAATGACTAAAAATACCTTCTGCCTTTTCCTTACAAAAGAGAACAATCTTAATTATCCAAATCCTTGCAGCAGAGCCCATCTTCGTGTTACAGGTATGAAAAGCCCTGTGTGTAAAGGGGGGTCGATGCACGAGGAGTTACTCAGATAGAATAGAAAAGAATCTGTTCCTCAGCTTTTAGGCAAAGATGTTGGAACCAATCTGTAAACCTTTAAAATTCCCAGTTTGAAATGATGCACCAATGCCCATGATGTCGGGATGCAAGTCTGTGAAAGCTCGGGTGTAGTTCAGAAGATTGATCCGATCAAGTAATTTCTGATGCTCTGAACATTTATACAAATACTAATATTTTTTCCCCTGCCACTTCCATGCAGTTGTGAGATATATATTTTCACTACCTCTCTAATCCTACAGTCATGCATAAAAAAAGAACAGAATGATCAGTTTATTCTGGCATTTGACAAGATCCTTACAGAGACTACTTTAAAAATAAGAAAGAAAATCCCTAAATAGACTGCTGAGAGGAAAGTTGTATGCTAGGTCTAGAACCGCCTATGAGACAGGAAACAACAAGGCAGGAACGACCGGAGAAGCAGCAATATTTAGGGTCTAGTATTTGCAACAGTCCAAAAAAGAGTGACCACTACAATAGCAACGTTTTCACATGAAACAAAGTAATTTGGGAGCAAGCATGGAAAAATTCAGGTTGAATAGCTAAGCTTGACAGAGGTACAAGCAGAAAACAGAATATTGTAATTGGAAGTGCTGAGAGTAATAAATAATGGCAGTTCTGCCATCTCTGCCTATAAGCATTACGAGCAATACAGGTAAAGAAGCAGATCAGAACCGTGTGCTCTCAGAGTTTATTGCAGTATCCAGAAGAGGGAGCACAGAATTAAATGGCTACAAAAATCAAAACTGGTAAGAGGAAATATTTACCAAATTGTAGAAGAAATCCAGAGTATTAAAAAAATGATAGAGCCAAAAACTTGTAACACTTATCCTCAAACAAAAAGGACTAGACATGTATTTGAACACTACAGCCACTGCAGCTCCCCGCGACCTGCTAAGCAAAATTGGAAGAGAAATAGTCAGCCTCTGCTTTCAGCCTTGATCCCTTGGCAGGGGCAGGCTTGGGAAGAGACCTAATATTGCTGACAGCCTATTCCCTACCTATTTCCTAGTTCATTTTATTCTCCCAGAACACCTGCCATTGGCTGCTGTGGTGGACCTCCTACTGGATCAGACTCAAATTCAGCCTCCTCAAAGTTGGTAGCTCTTGCTCCCTACAGCACTCACCCCAGCGCAGCCAGAGGTAAGCCAGCCTCCCGGCTCTGGACCTGCCACCCGTCAGCATTATTTTCAGACTTGGTGGTGCAGGGATGAGGAACTGCTTTTATTCCAGTTCAGACAAGATGTAAAATTATGACTTGAACCCTCGTTACTGCTGTTAAATGTTATACTACAGTAACATATCAAATGTCTTAGCGAATATTGCTGCCACCTCTTGGTTCAGCAGAATAAAAATAGCAGAATAAGACTACTGATTAGTGTTCTGCAGATGGAGCATCCGAGCAGCTTTTATTCATCTCCCACACGCCCCTGGAAACCTCTGGTTTTAGAATGGCTTTCAAAAACGAGCTGGTACGAGGATAATCTGGTGGTACATCTGTTGACCTTGACTGTCAAGTTGTAGGCCAAAGAATTTCACCTGTGCCCCACAGCCCTTTACCGAGTTCTGCAATTCCGTGGTAGAAAAATAATTTATACTAGGGTAACAGGAGTTCCCAGGGAGGCATTGGGCTTTAACTTGAAGACATCAAGAAAAGGACAGTCCACAGCTTCCCTGCGCTCCTGGAGCAAAGGTTAATCATCCCCACCATTAAAACGCCGCTAACAGCTACCTTAGGGAGCTCGGTTCTGAGGCTGGTATCCTCTGATCTGGGGAGGAGTTGCCTTCATTTATGTTAAAGTACCCTGAGCAAAGCTTACTGAAGATAGTTATCCCCTTAATATATCATGGGCAGTTCACTAGGAAAAATGCCACCGAAACTTTTTGTCTCTATTTTTCTAATTATTTGAATAAAGAGACAAGATTCGGGACATTAAAATAGCATGTCCGTGGAGAACTACTGCTTTAACAGAAGTCTTATGTTTTTCAGAAACACAATGTATGTTTTATGCTCACCTTTGTGAGATGACTTTTGGCCCCATTTTTCCAACCCTCCATCTGTTGTTCACTGCGTGCTTCGGATGTCTCTCCTTTTGACTGTATTTTTGCAGCCAATTAGCATTTTATTTTCTGCCCACATTTATAAACTGTCAAGATCCCTTTCAATTAGTTCCCTGTCCTGACAGGTAGTGTGGCAGTGGCTGGCCAAAGAACAGGAGGATTTCAGGATTAGAACACGAAGCTCTCACCGAGGCACTGGAAAGCACATCGGCTTTGCTCCCGCTCCCCGGCCAGCCTGCACAAAGCTCAGCCAAGGGGCTCCAGCCCGGCCTCGGACGGGACGGGATAGAAGGAGGGGCTGCGCAAGTAACGGTGGCAGGGGGAATGATGGGGAAGGATGTAGCTGTCATCCCCGACCAGAAAACACAAAGCAGAAATCACTAGATAATTGCAGAGCCACAGCGTGGTATGCATTACAAGGAAACGAAGTGGGGAGAGCCCGCCGTGAAAACCAACTACCTAGCGCTAGTCCCGTCTCACGGAGGGAAGCACGAGGGCCCGCTGTTTACTTGGGAGATCGGTCAGAGGTGAACTGACTGAAGCACGGCTGAAGCACCGCAAGTCTTGGAGCACAAAGGCGACACAGACATCGCGAGAGGCAGCTGAGTCAGCATTTCCCCGCTTCTCCGACTGCCGTGGCGTGCGGCGCTGCCGGCATTTCTGTGTCCGTGTTCCAGCACAGCTGGATCTTCATAAGCCCTCCTTCAGGGACCCCGCAGCAGCTCCTCAGAATGACTCGCCCCTGTCCCACTCCTGCTAACGGCCTGGATACGTGCAACTGCTTTGCAGGTCTACAGGAAGCAGCAAGGTTAGAAACACGTTCTGTGTAAAATTCTGTGCAGGCATACATTACAACAGCAATACAGCCAGCCACCAGCAGCTCCAGAACTGGAAACGGTCCTTCAAGCAGGTGGTAATACGCAGCATCGCGTAGCTGAGGCACTTAACACAAGGTCAGGACAGCAGCCTTACAGGCTTAGTCATGAAAAAATAAAAATAAAAGACTTTTTATTAAACGTCTTTAATATTTTTCCTAGTAGCAGGAAGCAAGCATTAAAGATTAAATAACCTCTTTTGTCAGTGGACTCATTCCTTCCCACGCATGTATGCACCCGCTCTCCCCACTGCATGTGAAAGCCCCGAATTCTTCTTCATGCAGCTAATTCAGTTTTATTCATCTTTTGAAGAACCCACCTAAAACTTGGGGGTGGGAAAGTAGGTGGTAAGGGCACAGGTGACAAAAGAACAGCAGCGGGGTGAATTATGCTCTGAACTTGTGAATATCTAGCTCAATAGGTGAAGCTTGATGGGTCTGATACATTCATAAGGACATTTTCTTAAAATACAAAATGCTTTTAGTTCTATGCAGATCATAAAACAGACATTTGAGTGCCTTTGTCTTAAATGAGCAATGATGCAGGAGTAATGAAAATACTCTTTCTACCTGCAGCTAATTTTCCTCTTCCCTCCGAGCATTAACAGACATTAACTCCCAGAAGTTTCTTCCATCTTGCCAATGTCCGTAATACAGACTAAAACATCAATTTTCAGAAATTGAGAAGAAGCTATTTCCAGAAAAAAACTTTGTTGTATCAAGAGTCATAGGCATGGTTTGCCAACCACAAACAGCAAACAGCCTAAAAGTATCCTCAGATGCCAGTATTATCTTCACAGGTAATTTACCGTGCAGGCAACCCACTCGTAAGCCCCTTGAACACATTTAATGCATGGAATAAGCACGTGACGGATATCTGTGGCACGGGTGGACTTCACATGTACTGTGCTGTCTCGTCTCAAACGAGCTTTTGGTCTCTGCTGAGACCTGAAATCTGATGCTGAAACAAGCGTCGATTCTTGCTAGGTGTAGTAGTTACCAACTCTCATCATCAGAGCTTCTGATGGGCAACAGAACGTAGACGGGAGCGAGACATGGGCCTCCCGTCACTGCCAGCCTAGGCTGGACTTGGGGAACAGCTGTAGTCACTGCAAGAACGCTGAGCTGCTGGCTTGCTTCTGGTATTACAAAGCAATAAAAATCACTTTAAATGACCCTACGGAATGAGGAAATGGCACCAACAATTATGTGTATCATGGGAAAAATAGCTTTATGCTTAGCCTGTATCATTCGTTAAGCAAATCCAAGGCAGGAAAGTATTTCAAGAATCTCTTTGTAAGAAGAGCACCGCGTAGTTTCAGTTAGGTTATGAAGTCTAAACAACCCAGCTCCTACATCCGTGTTTTAGGCAGAGTGAAAACACCCCCTGAATCTGAATTTCAGGCATCGAGTCTTAGAGACACGACGCAAAAGCGAATTTGCAAAGGCTTCACAGATTGTATTCTTATAACTACACTTCAACCTCACTGAGCATTTCTGGGCATCCACTGCCTCAAACAGAGCCGCACACAGAACCTCCCTCTGTACGGGTTGTGAACGCACTGGCAAGTGAAATAACTGGAGGACACGAAGGACAGAAAGCATTCCTGTTACACTTCACTAACCACAAACAGAGAGTTAAACAGAAATCCACAAGCATACGGCCAGTACATTCGTCTTCTTTACTCATCAGCGAAGTCACACCCTTCCCATTCAACTGCTGGAATAACCACGTTTCTCACCACCTGTTTCAAAGCGCTGGGCAATTCCCTTGCCTTCAGCCTCCCTTCCTCGCCGGGAGGCTGACCCCAGCTCTGCAGTTACGCTGGGCAACAACTCCTAGGAGAAAGCTTGTATTTTCACACTGGCGACGAGTAAAATGTTTACGGCATGAGGAAGTTGTTCGGTTTTGCTGTGAGTGCTATGACACCTAAGGCTTTCCTTAACTCTCCAATTTCTGGAGAAAGGACGATACAAAAAAAAGTAAAAACTCAGCTTGAATTCAAAAGTTTCTGGCCAACACAACTGGGGCAATCCGCCTAGAAAAATCACAGCCGCAAACCACCTTAAAACAAATACACACTATAGGCACTGGCATAAAGTGAATCCAAACCAGCTATTGCGGTAACAATTGAAGTCAGCTTTATTTTTTGGAGTCGGTACCCGACTCCTAAATTCCTGGAGTTGTCAAAACCTCAGAGGTTACGCCGGCATGAGATCCTTTTAGTGCAATCGATCGCACAGCTCAAGTGTCAGCGAGCCCAGAGACACAAACCGGAGCTACGGGAAGCAGCGCGTACAACTTAACAGCCTTGCCTTTGCGCTGCACCTAAAAATAGGCCGTCTGGCTAACCTGGGAATTCTGCCTCTAACAGCCACTCGTCCTCCCTTACTAATTGCTGTTAGTCAGGGAAGTCAGAAGTATACAGCACACAGCACGCAAAGCAAAAGGCTAGCTGTTCGGAGAGACGCTGCCTGCAAGATTGCGTTTTCCGAGCAGGATTCAGCGTTACAACATGACGGCAACCAAAAAGGGAAGCACCTCCATTTTAAGGATTTCTCTACCAAAATCCATAGCATGCATCAGTTAATAAGGGACAAAAACCTATTTTTCTTCTGCTACGTGGCCTTATACTGCTATTTTGAATGTGGGTTACCATGGTAATCAGCAGAATCCGGAATTAATTTGTTTCGTCATAATTGCTGCATAATTTGGGGCACACAGCTAAATACTATCTTACTATTTCTTCCGGATATACTCGGTAGCTGGAGCTTTCATGAAGCTCATGATTTAATGAGCAAGCCATCACAAAATATGACAAATTAAAGCAATTATAATTATTTAGAACAACCAAGTCTTAATTCCGCAAGCACGTAGGAGTGTTTATTAGTGTTTTCATGACTTGAAACAATTCCATCTTTAGAGAATCTCCGAGATTTCCTCTGTGCTCCCCATGCCTGGGGAGAAGCAGGGATTCGCACACCCGCACGCGGTGCCCGGGGCTTCGAGGGGACAATCCCACCCCGTAGCCAGGAGATGCTGCAGACACTGCAGGCTGCCCTAAAAGCGCACACGCATGCAGCTGGAAAGCACGCGGCAACAGGGCTCACAAGTTCCCAGTCAAATAACCTCGGGCAAAGCCGCGCTTTCCTGCCCTGGCTTCCAGGCTGGACGCCGGGCAGCGGCTCACCCCCCCAGCGCAGAGCACAGCGCCGCGGGCAGCCTCCCCGTCCCTGGTGAAAGGCTGCTGGTGCAGCACGGCAAGGCGTGGGCCTGCTGCCTACTGGGAAAGTCACACTTCCAGGACTGCTTTGTTTTTTAATACTAGATTTCTCACAAGTTTGTATTGCCAAAACAGCAGAAGCAAGCTCATTTGCATTAGCAAATATGTTTTCCTTTACCTTTATTTATTTTTTTTATTTTTAATAATTGAATCTGGAAGAAAGGCCAAGAGTTTATAGCTAAAAAAAAATCTGGTTTTAATTTACATAGCTCCAAGTCTCAGCAATGACAACATACATTGCAGATCCCTACCACATTGCCCAGCAGATATTTATATATCTGAGCACATCAGCAGATCACATTGCCAGGAGCAATACAGACTAGGCAAAACAAGTTCTGCATTTGAGTTCCTTGCTTTTATGAGCTCCATATTCAGAGGTTTAATGGTAAATTACACATGTATTTGTGGTCTGATAGCATGTAATTTTCTTCTTCTGAAAGTGTGAGCTGTAATTCCAATCCTCTACGCTCAGGACAAACATTCTTCGCGAAACTGTGTCAGCACAGCGCGAACATGCTGAGCACAGGAGCTGGAAGGCAGCGGAAGGGAACCAACCTGCTCCATCTCTCCTCTTGTCCTGAGTAAAGTAGTAAAAAAAGTAAAAGTACTTTAAAAAGCAAAGTTTGGGGTTTGAGAGCTGCAGGCAGCTGTTGGTATGGGCGCCAGATGTCTAAGGCAGAGCACCGGCTGCCTCGCAGGGAGCAGGACAACACGGGCACAGGCGGTGAGGAGCCAGGCGTGGAGGCAAGCAGCAGAGACGCCAGCGGGAAGGCGTCTGTGGAGTCCCACACGGGCACTGAAAAAGCAATTTTTAATTGCACGCCCGAGGAATGCTAATGTCATTAATCACAGAATCGTAGAATATCCCGAGTTGGAAGGGACCCACAAGGATCATCGAGTCCAACTCCTGGCTCCACACAGGTCTGCCCAAAAATCAGAATTCAGACCATGTGTCTGAGAGCACAGTCCAAACGCTTCTTAAACTCCGACAGGCTTGGTGCCGTGACCACTTCCCTGGGGAGCCTGTTCCAGTGCGCGACCACCCTCTCGGTGAAGAACCTCTTCCTGGTATCCAACCTGAACCTCCCCTGTCGCAGCTTGACTCCATTCCCTCGGGTCCTGTCGCTGTCACCAGAGAGCAGAGCTCAGCGCCTGCCCCTCCGCTCCCCTCGTGAGGAAGCTGCAGGCCGCCATGAGGCCTCCCCTCAGCCTGCTCTTCTCTGGGCTGAACAAACCAAGGGACCTCAGCTGCTCCTCATACATCTTCCCCTCCAGACCCTTCACCATCTTGGTAGCCCTCCTCTGGACACTCCCCAGTAGTTTCACGTCCTTTTTGTACTGTGGTGCCCAGAACTGCACACAGTGCTCGAGGTGAGGCCGCACCAGCGCAGAGCAGAGCGGGACAGTCACTCCCCTCGACCGACTAGCAATGTGTGCCTGAGGCACCCGAGGGTACGGTTGGCCCTCCTGGCTGCCAGGGCACAGAAATATATTTTTTTTTTGTAACACATCTCCCCTTCAGAGGACGCATTTCAAAGACGGGATTCAAGCAATGTTGATTTTGCATCACACCTTTCAAAACATCTTTATCTGACAAGTCAGAGGGCTTTTTGGTTTAGTTTGTTTTCAAAGCTGCAGGTTTGCCCAGTAAGCAGGGTAGGACAGAATGCAGATGGGAGACAGAAAGACAGACAGACAGACACAAAAACACACAGCTGTTTCGGTCCCTCCCCTGTAGCCAGGAGATGCACAGCCGTTCTAAGAGTCAGACTGCAGTGTACGTGATAGCCTGTTGTGCACCGAGTGACTAGGAAGAAATGCTCCTCCCAGGGAGAAGGAGATTTAATGCAGAAGGTAAGGAAGAATAGCAAAGAGTCAAACTGCGTGGCTCACGAGGGCAGAAACCTCCCGGTCAGTGTGGAAGCCGCCTGTACCCCGTGCTGCTTCCGTCTGCAGCCGAAGCCGCAGGCAGGAGGCGAGGGGCTGGGGACAGAGAGAAGGGGAAGGGTGCCCAGCGCAGCGCCCAGCCGGCACGTGCTGCGAAAGCCACAGCCACTGCTGCTCGCTGGGGAGCTACTGCTGTAAGCCACCATGAAGTTAGCCGGTACGAAGGAACAGGGGCACCGGACAGTCCCTCGCTGCCAGCTTCGGGTGAGTTTCGTGCTCCTCCTCCACTGGGAGACGGGGAACTCCTCTGCTGGACCCCTGGGGGCTGTCTCCATCCGAACAGGCAGGGCAGGCAATACACGAGCGTAAGGACATCAAGCGTTGCACCATGTTTCCTTCTCCTCGTTTCCACCCTCAGTCCAAGATCCCTCATGAACAATATCTTGAGTACTCCTTATATAGCATTAATCCTTGATATATGAAGTACTTACATACAACCAGCCCTTCCATACCTTTTGCTTATATTACCCTTTTTGCATATGCATTTGCAGGTAACTGTACAACTCATTTGCATGCGTTTATTGAGGTACAATAAAAAAGCAAAATCCTTTTTGTATGGGTAGAAGCTGAGCCCCCACAGAAGGGAGGCGGCTGCGGAGCCACCACGGACCCGCACAGAAGGAAAGTCCCAAGAGCCGGGGAGCGCTGCGTGGCAAGAGCCCGAGCCTGGCTTCTCCACGGCCAAAACGCTTCTCATGTGGGAAACAGGTTTTACACATGGCTATGACGGAGCAGTTCAGGAAGCTGTTTAGATTTTTTTTTTTCCTCCCCCCCTTCCTCTTCAATTCATTCCACACAAAGTGCTTTGATCCTGCCCAGAAATTATGATCTTTCTACATCCTCATTTTGTGGCTTGATAGGATGGGAAATATTTAATCTAAGAAGTTAACAAGTGCTTTGTAATTTTTGAATTTTCACTTTGTCTCATGCATTCCACAAATGTAAATTCAAAGCAAGAGCGAGGACTTGTACCCTTCTCACCCTGGCTGCAAGGATCAGAAAGCAAATTCCAGCAAGCATTGCTCCTCGCAACTTGAGCTAATTCCTGTCTCCTGAGCTAACCTGAGCGCCTTATCAGACATCCAATATTGCAAATTGTACCAAAAAATTCAGCAGGAACAACTCTTTGGAAATGCATTCTATTGGGCTGGTGATGTTCGACGCTGAGCCAAGCTCTTTGTTGAAGAACTTGAAGAATATAAAGATGACATTTAATTTACTGAAAGGACTCGAGGTCTCAAAGGCTGCAAACTTTGTGCTCAGTAAGGAGGGTATCACAGCGAGCCTCAAAGTAACAACCCCATCGTGTGGCTTCTACCAGAACTGCACATTTTTAGCACACCTAGAAGCAAAGCGCACGCTGTCAGATAACCGTGTAAAGACATCCAACATATTCTCCTGCATGCAGTTTAATCTGTTAGAAAAGCATTTTTGTATGACTTTATCTGAGATTATGAAGAAATGGGAATGGTGTTCGATCACTGATGAAGCATCCTTCAGTAACTCTAGGAGAGCTTCCTCTTACTGCCTCTTAACACGGTTGGCTGCAAGAACACAGCACTAAAACCCGCTCACCTGCCTTCTGCGACCGTGACCATTTACCCTTAGTAACTATATTCACATTTACCTATCAGAAAAGACACTCATCAGATGAACAAGGATTTTCCAGGTTCATCTTGTCTGAAGCACTAAGGAAAAAATTTGTGAAAAGAAGAATTTAAAATGTAGTGAGGGTAATAATGAGTGACTTTCTATGTAAATGAATAGATGGCTCACAAGCCTAAAAATCTCACCTGAAACACTCCTGTTTGTCTAGGGTCAGATACTTCATTCCCATGCCATTAAATGCCGTCTATCTTTCCAAAATACCTAGACTGCATCCCTGGCAGGTGTGCACGGAGGTATTAGGGAATCCTGCTGACACGTGGAAGATCCCATAAAACCGAGAGCGTGGTGGCCTCCGCCTGACACACAGCTGAGCCCCGTCACCTGCAGCGCCATCAGCAGGGCCTCGGTGCCGGACTGCTGCTCCCTGCAGGGCTGGAAGGGCAGGTACCACAAAAACGCAAGACATCGGCACTATCAGACGCAGAGTAGTAACCCCTGCACCAGGCGCTTGGTTTTGTGGTCGTATTACAACGTATAGTATCAAGTAAGAAATATTCTCATGCTAGAGCTGTGCGAGAAAAAAGCATGGATTGAAACTGCTGAGTAGAACGATGTTATCCATCTCTAAACGCCACGAACTTCAGAAAACCAAACAGAATTAATGCTGCAAGTTAATACAGCGCATTCGCACTGTTTATTAGCAGCTGGGTTCGCACACCCTCAGTGCCTGCAGTACTTCAGCAAGGACACAAGTGACGCTGGCCGAGGAACGAGAGCAGGGAGCTGGCTGCGTGCGGGCACCTGCCTGCACCCGCTGCTCCAAGCCGCTGCCTCCCGCACCCAAAACCACAAAAATGAGCAAAAATGGGAGCAGCTGGAGGAGAGGAGCACCTTGGTGCATGCTGGAGCCTGAAACCCAAAAGCTAAAGCAGCAATTTAAAGCAGAGCAGATGAAAAATCACGAAACTGCCAGCCACAAGCAAAAAAGAAAAGAAATCCATACAGAACTAGTCTGTCGGGAAGTGGAAAAGTAGGAATTGGCCAACCTGTGGCTGGTGGGTTTACAAGCAATTCAAACGTATATTGAGAATAGAACTTTAAATATGCTGTTGAAAACTTCCCGTGTAGCTTCAGTAACTGTAAAAGTGATAATGGTGACATGGAGGTGAAATGAGTCCTAACGCAGAAAAGATATGATGATTTAACTAGAACTATTCTCTCGTATTTAAAGATAAATAATATGACATTCACATCTAACAGTTACAAATACTTTTTCCTCTATGAATAACTAAGAGAGGAGTGCAACAACAACTATTAATTTTTAGGTCATCAGAGAAAACTTTCACCCAATCATACTACTAAAACTGGCTAGAGAGCTCTCTGAATCATAAAAGGTTGGCTGCTTATTTTTAAATAAGTCTTGAAATGCAGAGGAACGTTCAAAGGACCGGGAGTAAGGCAGCAATGTGTAAATATTTAACCTGGGATAGTCTCTAAAGTCTGAGACAGAACACAATCTGAACTGAAAGAATGAGCAAAATAATTTAAATCATAATTTTAGTGAAAGTAAATCAGACTTCGGGTGGTTTTCACTGGACAACACACAAAACCAGGCTGATAACATTTTTTTCCACATACACTGGTATTTGACTGAGATCTGCATGACATCCTGATAAAAGGAGTGCTCTATCCAACAATCAATAGAGCCTCTATTAAAGAGATCAGAGAACACTTAATTCGACAGAGCCGAGTACAGGCGCCGCTGGAAGCCGTCAAAGCGCTTCCAGCGAGGCGGTGGCGCGAGCCCAGCGCAGGTTCACTGCCACATGCAGCCCTCCCGTTCCCAGCGCCTGCCTCCCCTCGGACCCGCGCCCCGAGCTGCAGCAGACCCCGGCGACTCCGCTCCCCAGGAGCCCCTCGCTAAGGAGGCCACGGGTCTCCTCCTTGTGTTAAACGCAGCTGTGACAGAAATACCGTCGTGTTCCACTAAGCTTCCGTAAGAGTGCTTAACGTGAGCGTCAAGCGTAGGGGAAAGGCAGTTTCCAAGCACACGAAAGGAGTAATACTCACCTGAACAGGATGGGAGACAAATTCTAAAATAAAGCACCACTGGGGGGAAAAAATGGGGGAGTGGAAGGCTGAGAGAGCAGTTGCAAAACACTGGTGTGCTTAACGAGGGAAATGCAGCCCCTGGGGCCTGAGCAGAACCAAAAAAAATCCAGACAAAAAAAGGAGCATCAAGTAGCCCCAGGGGAGATGTGGCATTACCTTGCTTAGGGCACAGCTGAGCTCATTCCTGGATCTGCCATCCTCTATTACCCACGCTGGGAGAAAGATGTTAAAAATTGGAAAGAATCCGGAAATAAAGTACAGAAATAATAAGGTCTCTGAACACGTGCCCTGACAAGAGGTGTGCCATACAGCCTACGTAGTTTCTCGAGAAATGGCTTTCTTACCCGGGGAAGGAACGCCGCCCTCGGCCAGGCGAGTGATGCTCCGTCACAGGGACCAGCTGTGCCTCTTGGGGCAGAGCGCGCAAAGGCGGCGGGGACACCGCGGCATGCTCCGCGCCCCTGGGACCTGCCTCCGTGCCAGCACCGGGAGCCACAGCCCAGCGCTCGGCAGCCTGCGATGAGATTGCTCTCCTGCTAGCTTGTCCAAGCCCTTCTGACGCGGCACATTTTTCTTTGTTTTGCAGCTGCAGCATCCTGCGGCAAGGAGTTCCCTGCCCGCAAGACCATGCTGAGCAGCTCTGGTGCCCCTTCAACAAACTGCTCCAGAAGATGGTCGTTCTCACTACCCAGTCGAATGGCACATTATCCATCCACATGGAGCCCTCAAAGGCCAAGCTGCAAGATCCGGCACCATTTATGGCATACAAATTATCAACAGAAGGCTTTAGCAGCCTAGAAGGTCAGACTACACAAAAACTAGTTTTTCTAACCACAACACGCAGGAAATATGAACAGTCAACTGATGTCATACATCATTCCCCCAGGCCAATCGTATTTCATTTCTCTGTTGTAAACCAAATTGCTTTTGGTACCAGTCCCACAAGTGGTTTTTCTTCATTTATCAAAATGTAGACGTGCAGGGGCAGCAAACTTCAATTTTACTGACAACGGCAGACAGGGGAAAAATACTCTGCGTTATTAGCTCATGCAGTCCTGCTTGTTTTGCCATGGAAGAACATCATTGCTTCCAGCAGGAGCAGGACAGAGGCAAAAGAGATTTGGCCCCAAACATGCAATCACTGTTTGCTTAGATACATCAAAAGAAAAGAAATAATTGTGCTTAAAAAAAAAAAAACACAAAACAGAAAAGGAAACAAATCCTCAAGAAAGCATACACGAGATCCACTCTCTCTTCCTCCTACGGACGCTCCTACTGTATGACAAAATACACCGCGTCTCACTCTTCAGCACCTTGGAATTCCTTTTTCCCTGTCCATGCCGAAACAGAGGTCGCCCTCCATGCCCACCGCCAGCTTCCTCACCAGCCGAAGCCTCTGCTCGCTCCAGCCTCGTGCCGCCGCTCTCCGGGCATGCCCACGCCGGCCCGCCCACGCCTTTGTTACCATGAAAATCACACTTCTCTCCGACTTGTTCTTTCCATAACACGCTGCATACTGTAGCAGGCTGCTTTTAGGCCCAGAGCTGTTTCATCGCCTCATGTTCCACAAACCACTCTTCACCCCTCAAACCCTCCTCCGAGCACTCCTCTTCCCCCCGGCACTGCCTCCCACCAGTGCTGCTCTCCCAGCGGGAGGAGGCCAGGGACCCGCACCCAGGTCGCTGCTCACAGCAGCGCGCTCAGCGCTCCGCCAGCCGTCCCCAGGCTCCACCGGCTTCTGGCCGGTAACGCCAAGCACCTCTGGCACGGCACACAGCATCGTTCTTTGCTTTCTCCATCGGCTGCTTGTAGCCTCTTGAGTGCTGCGCTTGGGGCAAAGGCTCCGTGCTGCCCACAACCCGGGGGCGAAGGCTGCAGCTCTAAAGAGTGGAACGGCCGTGGTTTGCAGGGGCGTGATGGTACGCCAGAGCAGAGCTTCATAAGCAGACATTTATTCATGTGCACCCTTACTACAACAGCCAAGGGATCTCTCCAGAGATCTCCAAAGCACGAGATGTAAGCTCTCACGTGGGAGTGTTCTGGGAGAAGTAGTAAATTTAGGAGCCCCTTCTCAAAACAGGGTCTTCAAAGAACAGGTCTGTTGTAAGGAAAATAAAGAAACATCCGGAGCTGCACGTTCAGCAGAAGTTTACAGATGATCTAAAAATAAAGGTGGGGCCAAAGGGAGACATTTGAGTCAATGTATGTACTGTAGAAATTTAGGGCATGATTCATTAGCCAAAAAAATCTGAACACCCTCTGTAGCTATTTTCAAGGAGGTACATGCATAATTTATGTGGAACAAGAGTGGGCTGCAGTTTCCCCCACACTGCTTCTGCATAAATTACACTGGCTTGTAATTCATCACACTTCTGTTTTTCCTGCATGTAAGTGGTAACCTCTCATTTAACGATCACAAAAACCAGATTCATCTGCAAAGAGGAAGGTGAAGTATTTACAGGTGAAAGAGTTGCAGGTGTGACACGTGTGCGTGGTCCAAGACAAATGGAAAAGGTAACATTTTCCTGTAAGAGGTTCACCATGTGGTGACCCTTCGCTGTTATCTCATTTTTAATAACCACAGTTAATGACAGAATACAGAAGTCTTTCTAAACCACCAGAACTAATCCCAGAGAGGACCCAAAGCACAAGATTATGCAGAAGTTTAAAACGCCAGGAGATTTGTCACGGAGGGATGTAAGCTGCTCAATTACATGTTAACGGTCTAAAGCAGAAAAATCCTTAAGTGCATTCAATGAATAAATAAAACACCTTGGCTTCTAACAGGATAAAACCTACGTGAACCTGACACGCAGAACAAACGCTCCGTTACGAGCAATTACCCATTTCACTGAGCAGAGCGCGATACGAGCAGCAGGGGGGAGCCCCGGAGGGACGGCGGAGGCCAGAGGGCCCGGACCCAGAGCAGGGAGCGGTGCCCTGCTGCGCGGGGGAGCGCCTGCACCGCGGGGAGCAACGCCTGCGCCGAGCTCACGAGCCCTCGCTCCAGGCAAGGACGGGAAGAGCAGCAAACGCAGAAAAGGTGGCAGCTGTTCAGCAAGAAGCTGCGCGAGGAATAGACACTAACAAGGAATTGCACCAGGATACCCACCGGGGACAGCCGTAACACTTCTGTACCTCCGCACCTGACAGAGGAGGACACGGCGTTAGGAATGAACTGGAAGGGAAACGGGTAAGGACGGAGGTGGGGACACATCGTGTGCATGCTACTCTCCACACTGTTCTTGGGAAGACAAAATCAGCCTACATACTAGTTCCTTCAGCATTGCTCACGAGAAGCAACGTCATTAGAAAAATCATAAGGAAGGAAGGCCTGGATATTCAGTCAAACATATGGGTGTGCTCTGCTCGGCAATGCTTATGTCATTTATTTTTTTTTAAATGCACTTTCAGGCTCTGAAAATCGTGTTTGACGGCAAACGCTGTCTACCTCCTGACTACTGAATAAGGCTAAGAATAAAGCACCCGTTTCCAAGTGTCCTCTCCTGCATCAGAACTTGAGATCGGTGTCTAGGGGCTCAACATTAAGATTGGTAATTCATGCTCTCACTGAAAAAAAAAAAGAGACAAGTGCAAAAACAGTAATGAGCAAAAAACAGCTGCCTTTATCTTTCATCTCCTGCATCTCACCATGGCACACAGCCTCCTGCAAGTAATGCAGCACACCCCGAGCTCCCAAGAAGGATGAATAAAGTTGTAGAAGACAGTAATTGTGCAAATGTTACCCATTCTGGCAAGTCTCCGCTAACATTTTTAGTTCGTATACTCCTTGTTCTGCAAACCAGCTAGGGACACATTCTGCCCCTTCTTTCTCAATCTCTCTTTTCTCCCCTCCTTTCCATTTCCTCTCTCCTTCTTCCCCTGCCCCCTTTCTTGGTTGTTTTTAAACTTTTCCTCATCTCTCCCTATCTCTCTGCTACCTTGACGGCTAGCTCTCCATATACTGGGCAGCTCTCCCTTTTTCTCCCAAGGGAGCAGGCTAGATTGGGAAGCCCCGGGCCCCTTCTGCTGGCACTGCAGCCCGCAGAAAGCTGCGGGACAGCTTTCATCAGCGCCAGCACCCCGCAGCGCCACGTCTGCCACCCCCGGGTCACCAGCCCCTCGAAGAGATGCCGCCGCGGCAGAGCAGCTCGCGCTGTCACCCCACGGGGCCGGCTCTTCTCCCCGCGACGCCGACAGGACAGCGGGAGGTGAAGCTGCTCCAACGGCCCGAGATGATCAAAGACAAAACAGGAACATAATATTTAAGCCGTATCTGCCACAAGGCACTTTGAAGATTAATGGCTAGCTGGAAGTTTAATGTATCTCGGGCCATTAACCCCATCTGGTCGTTAAGCCCTAAGAAATGTCTTGTGCTGAGGTCATTTTTATCATTTCAAGAGGAATAGAAGAGGAAAAAAAAAGACACCAGCTGATGAAACTTCTCCTAATGGGAAATTCGGCTTCAATTGCTAGGAACAGATCACCCAAGGAACAAACGTCCCTCCAGGCACAACAGATCTTATCGTGAGAACTGAGTTTGGACTAGGTGCCCTTTCAGTCCCCCACATCTTTCATATTTAGGATGAAACCAACCCTTTTGTGGCTCAGTATACACGACCAGTGGAGATGAGGCAGATGGGAGATGGTGGTGGTGGTGGCCCTCCCACCACTTGCCAGCCTCCTTTCATTCCACCCTACAGAAGCAACTGCTCTGCAGGAGCTACACAATTTCCAGTCATGACATTCTGGGCATGTAGGGCCTTTATCATGAAAGACTCCAAAAGCACTTCACAAAAATTGGAGTAGAACATGTATGCATAATGCTTGTTGTCACCATGAAGGTCTGGTACAGGACAAGGTACCACTGAACCCATAAGGTAGGAAGGGAAGAATACATCTCACCACAGGAGTATGGGCAAGCAAAACCCAAATCAAAGGTATCATTTGGTTGGAATATCGTAAAGTAATCTACTTTCCTCTTTGGAAAGGGACATGTAACTTTGTAGTTATCAAGGCTTACTGAAGGCACAAGTGAGGAGTGTAATTTAAGTTTTCCTCCACAACATCCTGGATGGGATTCTGCTGCTTAAACTTGCACGTCTGATGTTGTTTCAGATGACCCAGCAAATCCCATGGAGGCTGCAGCAGGGTGGTGGTCTTCTGCAGGTGCCCAGATCCTGCACCCTCCTTGCTGCAGCACGCGGTGCTTGGATGCTCTCAGCCAGGGGAGCCCGGCACGTCCAACGTGGCATCAGCCGCCTGGGCTGAGGCGGTGACCCCTGCCTGCTGGGTCCCACTCCTACAGAGCGCGCTGGGAAACAGCCCGGGGCTTCCCCAAACCACCCCAGATGCACCACCTCCTCTTTCAGCATGAGAGGAGCGTCCTTACCAGTCTCTCCTGCAAACGTTCAGGTAGTTCAGGTATGAGTTTGTTTTCAGGTCGCAAGACCCAACGTATCCCCACCCAACGAGCAGTGTGAGAACAACTGCTGATGGAAAGCAAAAGGAACAAAAGCCAAGGGACCACACAAAGTAGCCAGCAATACTGCAAGCGTCCCTACAACACTCATCAGGATGCAAGCTTAAGGCCACACAGGAAACCCCAAAGATGCATTTCTAAGTGAAATGCTTACAACACCAAAGCACTCATTTTTGTAAGCATTACACAAGGAGAATCTGCAATTTTGCCAGAGAACGCAGACCTCTCCAACTTCAGCCACAAGACGATTCCCCACAGAAGACCACCACTGCGGACGCGGCACCTCAGCAGGACGTGGTTCTTCCAGAGGCGACAGGAATGGGTCACAGAGCTGCCCACGTGCAGCTCGCTCACCTACCAAGCCGCCTTTCCCTCCTCCCCGAGGACAGACCGCTGCGAGTCTTTCTCCAGATGAAATGAGCAAAGTTAGTGGAATGCCATTGGCTAGAAGCTACCAGACTATTCCAAGAAAAGCAATATCTTACTTTTCAAAGAAACAAGGTGTATTCAAAATTTTGACTTATTAGTGTTTTATTACAGTATTTAAATCAGGATATCAAATTTTGCAAGGGATATCAGTGTAGTAAGCGTATTAACCTAAAGAAATATCGAGGCGCAGGGGAGAGTTCCTGCCGTCACTATGCGTAAATGGAACGTTATATAAGCTGGGAAGGAGTCGCTCATTAAGCACTGAAGCCATCGGTCCAGAGAATTACAGTCATAAAAATACCAATAACAGAAGGAGAATACAGGTAAAACCGATGAAGATTACAGCTAGAATATTGCTTATTCTGTGCAAGAAAAGATGTCGTAAGCTAGATCCAAGAAATACAAAGGTGTCAGAATTCAGCATTCAGAAGTGACTCCTACTTACGGACATTTAAATCTCTTATTTAGAGCAAAAAAACATTTTCCCAAAAGCAGTGATGCTCATCACAGAAAGCATCAAGGAAACCCTCCAGAGAGAGTTTATCATTCAGAGGGAACGTGGTTGGAGTGTAACTATTAAAATGTATTTTCACCCCAGCACCTTAAGGCGTTTAACGAGCTATGGCCCAGATCTCACACAAACACTTGCGAGCAGCTTTACAAAAAGCAGAAACCAGGGAGATTTCTGTAGGGCCGCTGACGTACAACACGTTAGCCACGGGAATGTCCGTGCCAAAACCTCACACCAAGCACAAGGGAACACCACTACTCCACAAGCCACGTGAGTTGCGAGAGGGCACGAAGCAAGCCAGCGGCAAAAGCACGCGCTCTTTTGCAAGCCACACAGGTGGCCTGCACGAGCAGAAAGACAGCAGGAGGAGATCTGTCTTTCCTCCCCACGTTTTAAGAAAGCTTCGTATTTTGATTATAGGGATAGGTGATGGTACCTTCTGGTGATGGTCCTTCTGCCCCAAAACACCCAGGACAGCTGCAGACCTCATTACAAGCAGCCAAAAAGTAATACAAAAATTAATTAGAGAAAAAGGTGGGTCTGAATTACAATGTCTGACATCTTTCCTCAACTGTCAAATTATCTTGCATCAATTACCAAAATCACTATCTGATAGTTTTTGGCTAACAGGCAAATGTGATAAAACCCATCTTTAGCAGGAGACCCTGTTAACATCTTAAGCAGCTGAAGCAGTTCTGACCTAAACCTAAGCATGCCAAATCTTATTTTGCTAGAGCTCTGCTTTATTATTTTTTTAAGAGCAGAAATGTGAAAATTATACATGTCAGGCTTTCCCACATAGCCCTGAAACCAACACAAAGGAGTTAAGAAGCTATTTTTCCAACTCTGCAGGTCACCCAAGACCTAAGGATTTTAGGAAAAAGCTATTTCTGTCACTACCATATTCTTTTCAAAGCAACACAACATATTTTAACAAATACAGGTTTGGAGTCCCATGTAATCATCTCTGCTTCCTCCATATTCAGCATAGACAATTGCATCAAGATTGCATTTGACACAAACTATTGGTGTCCATAGAAACTGCATGGCAGCAAACGCAGGCAAAGCCTTTCCACGGCTTTAGTTCTCCAAGTCTGGTAAAATGGCTCCGGTTCTCACCGCCACGCTGCGATCACCCAACTGGAGCTCCTGCACCTTCCATTACGGCACAGCAAACACGCTGCGGGCAAAAACCATCAGCGAGGCTGCGGCAAGGTCACGGGAAGCCCGGGACGGGCACGGAGCTGCCGGGGGGTCCTGGCCTGGCCCCGGGGGCCCAGCATGCCGGAGCTCCACTGCACCAAGCCTCCCCCGCCGGTGGGGCCGTGGCAGCAGCTCACCTCTGCACGCCACATGTCTGCAAAGGGTTTTAAAACGCTTACCTATTCAATATCGTGCCTTTGGTATTATCCTAGTGTTCTAAGCGTTACTGTCATCACGCAAGTGTTTCACTGTAATGACACTGCACGATAAAGAGAATTAATTTTATAGGTCACACTAGAAAAATACATTGTAACAAACACCCACACTATGTACAAAGAGACAGGCAACTCCAAAATACAGGAAATTTTGGATGAGGAAGAGCCAGATCCTATTTTTTATTCATACCTACGCTGCCTCAGCTATTAATATCTGACTTCTCTTTTGTGACTTTAGGCTATTTTAAAACCGAAACCTCGTTGCCATGGAGACAATAAGCCGGCCAGCACATCTGCTGCAGAACGGGATATAAAATTTTTAAGTGAGAATCTTACAGGCTCAGGCTCCTATGGATCCGTGCCAACGTCTCCATCAAACACGCAGAAGGGATACTGCTAATTTAGCTGGCTGTCGCCGACACGATCTCCGACAGCCTCGCTGGCTACCGCCTCGCAGCAGCCCGTGCCCGCGGGGGGCGACTCGCCCCCACGTGCCGTGCCGGCCGCGCTCGTGGAGCCGCACAGACGGGAGCTCCTAATTAGCCGAGCGCAGCGAACCTGCCCAGGCGGCTCCTAGGTGGCTCCAAGCAAAAACAAACAGAGATACAACTCGGGAGTTGGTGGTTTTTTTAATACCATGCAATCACGATCGTTATTTGCTTGCAAACAACAACAATCATCTTTTTCCTTTTCCAGCGGAACTCTATGTGGGAACATAATTTCAGATTCAATTAGTGCATTAAGAAACATTCAATTAAGCCTCCCGGTGACACGGAGATGCACAGCTACGCTCACTCTCCAGATGAAGAAATAAACTCCTGGGAAGCCTGCTGGCTTCCTTGTGGTCAGACGGAGCGATGGCAGAATTACGGAAAGAAGCCAAATTGCCTATTCTTTGTTTCCTAACGAGAAAACCCATTTCAGTTTCCATCTACTGCTACTTCAGACTCGTGAAGCTCACCCTCCCCCCCCCGCCCCGGTCCAAGGCAAGATTTTGGGATGCCAGGGATCAAGGCAGCCCAGCTGCAAAGGCCAGCGCAGTTTCCGTGAAGGCGGATGCGCACTCCTACGTGTGACAGCCAAGTGCCACCAGCCACGTCCGACACGCTCCAAGCCCGCCAGCCTCTCGCACTGCCCCACGAGACGGCTCCCGGAGAGCCATCAGCTGCCTGTCCCGCGACCGAGTCAATTTGCGCTGCAAGTCCGCAGAGCTAGGTTCAACCAAAGTCAAGGGGTCCTCAGCGTGGTTAACTTAGAAGATGCAACTGTTGCACCAGTTAACTACGTGGATTTAAGAACAAAGGCGAGTTAAAACAATGACACTCTGCCATGTAGGCAAGGCTTACTTTCTTTAGAGAAAGGGATGAATCTTTTATTCACCTGTCAAATGCTTTAACAGTTTCTAAATGCTGTATGGAAAAAAAAAATAGTGATCCAGCCCTGTGTCGAAGGAATAATCATATTCTATGACAGTAAGTTATATTTTAGAAATTAATGACTCATCGTAGAATTGAGCTCATCCTGGTAAATCACTGAAATTCTAATCTGCTCCCTTGCAGATATATATTTTATCAATCTAATCAGCATTTGATTTTGAGAAATGCCTGGTTCATTGCACATCAAGACTGGACCAGGCAACAGCACTCAGCATTACCCACCCCCTTTTATCAGGAAATCTGTATCACAGAAGACCTGTGATGTCTCAAGATCATCAACTGATGGCTTATCACATCCTGAGGAAAATGACTTTAAGACAAAAACTGCAGAACTGAAAGAAAAAATCAAACACGTATAAAAAAGTTTAAGAAAAGGTCACTACATCTGCCTATGTACACTACTGATCAGCAAAGACCAAAATTTGATTCCTCTTAGCTGGGAGCAGGAATGAGATTTTGCTGTCAGTTTGGCAGCAGAATCCAGTACGAGCACCCTCCCACCTGAGTAAGATCCCTGCTTTACAGCACAGTCGGCAAATAACATCGACTACAAAACTCAAAATTGAACTTCAGGCCATGCGTTGCTCTTGAAAACCGTCGGTGTATGTAACTAAGCTAAGATTTTCCTGAGCAGATCACCAAACTCATGTGCTTCATGTCTGAGAAGACACACCTGAGATGGTTATGTGTCGTGTGTGCCAAGGGAAAGGTCTTCAGATTTTATAAACAACAACAACAAAAACAGCTCAAATGCCCTTAGAGCTCTCCATATCTGATATACAAAAACTATTTCTTCTTGACCAGACAAGAAAACTGAGCGTAGATGCCAGCATCCAACTAGAGTACACCGCTTGGTCCTGCAGGAAGAACACCACAATCACATGTCTGGGGACACAGGAAAAAAAAACTAATCTGAAAACAAAGTAACAAAACTCTTGTGAAAGATATTAACTTTTTTTTTTTTTTTTAAACTGTTTAAAATGTTGCCGTAGCTTAAGAGGTGGTCAAGTAACAGGAGGTCCCACTTTCTTTTCCTCTCCATATTACAAATGAAAAAGAAACAAGCACAACCACTGCCAGAGATGCAACACTAGGTGTAACTATGTCTTAAAAGAAAGCTGACTTCAACTATCTTTAAAAAATAATCAACAAAAAAACCTTCCAGAAATAAAAATGTAACATCTAAATATAATTTGATGCAGTTAAATGTTCTCGGAGCGGACAAGTACACTCTACTTCAAGTCTCTGGCAAGCACTGAAAAGAATTTCCGTTGACTGCTACGAGTCTTTCAAGAAGTCCCTTACAAGGCCCTGCGGGTACCCAAGGGCAGATAACCCTGTATTTCACTTCAAGCGCGTAAATTACCACAGCACTTGCACGGCAAGGCGATTAGGCACGCGAGCAGACAGGTAACAGCCCTGCAGAATAACAACACACCACAAGGTCCCCCAAAACACTTAAACTGTGGTTGTATCTTATTCCATCAAAGACAAAAAAACCAACCATTCTTCAGCTCACGAGACTTAATCCAACAAAACTGTCGCTACATGAGAGGGCAGGCGCAGCGGGGACCTCGGAGAAGGAGAAGACACAGATGCGGCAGGGAGGGAAGGAGGCAGAGCCTGCGGGAGCGGCGCCGGGCGAGAAGCCCTCCCAGGCAGGTAGGTATCCGCAGCCAGGGGAAGCGGGGATCCGGACAGCGGGGTGATTGCTGCATTTTTGTGCCCCGATGTGCCACAGCCTGCCTGCCGCAGCCGCGCCACTTAATTCTCACCTGCTGTAGTACCAGAACCATTCACCTCCCGGGATGGAGGAATCCAGGCATTCCTCATCCTCTTCACAGGCAATCATGCAGACGGTATGCTGGCTTAATCGCGCCTGCAAGAAGGGCTGTAACGCGGTTAACCAAAACCAAAACCATGAGCATTTCATGCACCCCAAACGAGAGCAGCCGCGGCAGCAAGGGGCCGGCTCGCACGCAGCGCGCTGCCGAGATCCGCTGCTGGGCCACGTTTGGAGGAGCCAGGAGGACAGGGGCTGCGTGTCCTCCTGCAGAACCACGGGGCCCCTTCGAGTACGCCTCTCAACCTGCCTCCAAGCACCAAGTCTCTGCTTCAGATGCTGACTTTCCCCCGGGGATTCCTAGTCCAGTTACACAGACAGAGCCACTTACTGAGTGCTTTCTCCTCCCCAGAACTGTATCAGCATATGCATAAAAGGTTTCAATGACTCCTGGCACACGTACCTGTGAAGGAGGTGCAGCCTCTGCCCCGCCAACTCAACCAGGACCACATGCAGTAAAGGAGCAGCCACTGGGGCATTTCCTTTTGACAAGACGTGGTGCTGTGACGTAACCTTTGGGCGACTTTTGTTGTCGTTTACAGGTCACCCAACTTTTCTCAATGAAACAAATTGAAAAAGATCACAGGCAATAAAAACGGTACTACCAGAAGTCAAAGGAAAAAAGAAATAATTGTGTTGTAAGTCACATCATGTCAACACAAAAGGTGGAAACAAAATCCTCTGGGAAAAAATAACAAACAACAAAAAACAAAAACCAATGAATTATTATTACGGCATTTGCAAAATTACAAGCATACGTTTTCAGCTGACCTACTTATTCTCTTATGTCACCACGTTGATAATTGACTTCTGTCCCTTAAGGGGCTTCTTAAATATAATTGAGCAGCACCTGCCACATGAGAAGAACAATTTTATACACCCGTCCTTTGCTCAAGTACCGCATTAACAGCTTCAGCGCCGGCCTGCTCGCAGCCTTGGCTGTGCCACAGGAGACAGAGGTGCCCAGGCGGCCACCTGACGCCCTGCAGCACTTCGGGAGTGCCAGAGCTGCTCCGCTGCCTGGGCGCGGGCTGGACGGGGCTGAGCAGCGAGCAGCCCTCCCGCAGCGCGCCAACGGCCGGTGGTACCTGCAGCACGCCCAGAGCAGCCCCGCGAGCCGCCGTCCTGCTTCACCACCGCCAAACAGCGCTGCAGGCAGGACAGGGAAGCTTCCAGGTACTAAACCAGAGAATAGCTCCAGACCTTCTCATAAATTAGCGCTTTAATTGACAATCGTTACTGGCATTAAATAAACTAAATGTTTATCCCCATGGATCCTAAAGCAATTTAGCCCTGGAATTGGCCCCAGGTGAGCTGGGGTAGGCCGATGTCAATGGACTGCCAGCAGGAAACTGCTGGAGTTTCAGCTCCAGTCAAACCACGCACAGAGACCACCGCGCGCTACCCACGCCGCACCATGACCGCGGCTTTGCGCACACCAGCGCCCTCAGAAGGGGCCCCGAAGGTCGCGCTAGGCTACGAGAGACCTTGCTCTCCGGGGAAGTTTTTCTTTTATACTAGCCGGGTGATTTCCAGCGCACGCCTGCCTGTTCCCGTTTGCACATCACTCAGTGCACTCCCTTCAGCGCAGCACTTCTGCCAGTAAGAGGCAATTACGGGCACCGCCAGCTTTCCACGCTCACGATACGGCGACTGGTAGCTCTGCCACTGCCGACACACGCACGAGACTCAAAGCGACTGCCTGTACTCAGCACCACAGGCTGAAGAAAAATACAAACACAGAAGCTTGTCCAAACATTATTCTGTTACTAAGTTAAACTGACCTACATATTTAAAGCAAAAATTAAATGCAACACAATGAAAAGTCAACAGTTCAAGTCTGGGGGACCTGTGCATCCCCTTACACAAAAGGAAGGAAAAGAACAAAGCTTCCATTAGCATCGTGAAAACTAGTTCACAACTCATAACACATGAGAGATCCAAAACAGACTTTAACTCCTCCGAGATATATACTGCAAATCTGACTGTCGTAATTTCTTTTTTCTTTTAATTATACGTAAAACTACAACATTACATAAAGACAATTCCCGTTATTCGGACTTTTTTCCACTTATGCCTCAAAAGCCTGACTGTTAGTAGAGACATCTCCACTCCTAAAGGTGAGCACAGCAACACCGCACAGCCGGGACTGTTCTGCACGCGCACCCGAGCAGCTGAAATTCCCTGTTCTCAAAGGAAGAATACTAACCATAAAGTGCTCGTTCTAGCACTAAAGGAGCAGCAGAAACACCATTGTGTAAAGGAGTCTTGAGGAGCGGAATTACCATATGCTGAGGAACATTATATTAAACACACAGGAAGAACTAACGTAACCCTTACCTAAATACTTCTTTGATACAGCTCTTCCACTCGCTCTCCCTCACTATGGGGAAGGTGGGAGGCAACCCAAGAGTTATTTTTGTTGCTCAGCTCACACAATCCAACTGAAACCTTCCTACTGATCTCATGAAGAGAACTCATGCACTTGCCTGCTTAAAAGGTCTCCAGATACCAAATCACTGAGGACCTTCTACTGTCCGTAATCGCTGCAGGCTGAAGTGTCATCTTAGGGAGTGACTAAAATAAATACATCTGTCTTATTTTTCTAAAAGGGCCAACGTTCAGGAACACAGCTGCCCTCATTCTCACTTGAACATGCATTTTCATACGGACAACCCCTACAACACGCGCTTACAGACTGTGACTACAGGAGCCACGCACCCGAGCCGACAGCACAGCGGTGCACGCGCACCATTCACGCGAGGATCTGAAGTTTTGAAGGCCGAACCTTGGAAGCCACAGGACTTCTGCAATAGAGGACGGGTAAATAATCCTTGCACGCTGCAATTTCCATCCTAATTCAGCCAACCATAGGGATGCAAGAATTGCAAACTATTACTTATTGTTCTGCTAGATCAAAATGAGGAACTTTAGGTACTTGGCAGTGCCTCTCAAATGCACTATCATCTATGTAACATGTAACGCTATCCCCTCGAGGGGGGGATTTCAAAAGTAAATGCAAGTCTCCCTGCCTTCCCAAGAAGACATCAAACACACACGGAATCACACAGTGCTTCCAGAGCACACCAAGTCCTAAGACATGGGACAGAAAAAAGTGCAAAGCACAGGGAACATTTCAGCGTGTTTTGAACACAAATGAGATATTTGATGCAATCTAATTCACACGTCATGTCTAGCTCGCTTGTTTGAAGAGCAGGCTTTCACAGGAGCAGCGGCTGTCCCCGGGTACTGGTGTGAGCACTTCCACGGACAAGGTTTTCAGTACCACACGTCACAGACTCGCTCCCTCGGACATCGAGTGCTCTGGAATGACACCGATTACCCTCAATCTGTCTAAATCACAAGCCCTCAATCGCCTGCGTGAGCACGACAGGAAGTGAACGAAATGACATTTCTGACAACCTGAAAGATTCTCCAGGACACCTCCAAGAAGGGCCCAGAGCCACTTGCATCACCTGCTCCACTGCCGCGATGCATTCACCCAGGCTAGAACTGCCTTTGTACGTACTTACCGTTGTTCCAACTCCAATTTATTTGGCTGAGATCACCTCAGGCTCCTCCTGCCACTCACGCCTCGCCCTGCCCCTGCTGGAAGCGAGGAATCACCGTGTTACGTCTCCTCACCTGATGGACCAGCCCGACACCTTCCACGTCCTCTGCAAAACAGGCTTCTGCGCACAACAAGCCTCCCTCAGCTTTTCAAGGACCCTAATCCGCTTTCCCTGTGCTCCCTTAAATTTCTACTAACAGCACCGAGAAATTTGGGCAAGTGTGAAATACAGGGTCACACTCCAAGAAGTGTTTTACCTCTTCTACTTCTACAGCGGATTAATAATGTTTGCTCTGACAAACATCACTTGGGAGAGAAAGTGAAGCTTCAGTGACTATGGATGGTAGCCTTTGCTGTACCAAGGGACAGCTAGCAGACAAAAGCGCGAGACTGCAAATAGAAAAAGAACGGGCAGAAATAGTTATTAGCAGGAGGTTTCATCTAAATTGCGAACGCTGCTCCTGTAACGCCAGGGGAAGCAGGGCTGCTGTATAATTAGCACCAACGAGCCTGAAGCCCCAAACCAAGCTGCCGGTGTGCACGACATCTTTGCCAGCACACGTCTTTCAAAAACCCTCAACTCCTCAAAGCAGGAGGTTACTAAAATTTGGGCTCTCATTCTTTAAGAAAAGTGTATTTCTTGCCTGCACTGCTACAGCAAATAACCAAAAAATCTGCCCGAACTGCAAACCATAGCTCTGAAACTGGAAGGCAAGCACGACGCATGCATTTCTCAGAAGAAATCACGACTCCAGACGGATTTTTTAGGCCTCTCACAGTCCCCGAGCACTCCGGGGTCACAGCGCTGAGTCTCGCTCGCCTCACCTGCCTCAAAAACTTCCTCGGAGGGACACCGCGACTCCGACCACCGCCAGCCCCGGCGGCCCCAGCCCGGAGCGACAGGTGGTAGCAGCACCGCCAAAAGCCCTCTGACCACCGCGAGGGGGGAGAGAATAAAAACTGACCGTACACTCGATAACCACACGCCCCGACCCACCGACTTCGTTAACTCCGCAGCCGGCGGGTGGCCGCGCACAGGTCAGGACGGAGACCCACCCAGCACCCCTCAAGAGGCGCTGAGGCGCTGCCGGCGCTCGGCAGCCGCCCCGCCGCTGCTCTCCCCTCAGCGGGCGGCTGGGGCTGCCCCGGCACCGGAGCCCGCCGCCCCCTCGGCCGCTCACCTGCCGCAGGATGAAGCTGGTGGACGTGGTGCTGCCGTCGGAGCGCTTCAGCCGGCTGCGGCGCGTCGCCGTGCCCCTCGTCACCTGAGCCGGGGAAGGCGAAGACATCAAGGTCGCGCCACCGGGGCCGCGCCCGCCTCGGCCCGCCCGCCCCGGCCCGCCCGCCGA
>VXAA01003887.1:304535-333481 GCA_013399115.1 Anseranas semipalmata | reverse complement strand
GGGAGAACGCCCCGGGAGAGCGCCCGGGGACGGGCGTCGGTGGGTTCGAAGCCGTTTTGTGCGAGGTCGTGGCGAGCCGCCCCTGCGTTGCCGGCGTGAGGCGCCGTGTGCTCGAAGGGGAGCCGAGGAGAAGCGCTTCTCCTGCCAGAACGGGGGATTAAAAGCGCCCACCCGGGCCTGGCGCAGCGGCGTGCGAGCCCTGGGGAGCCCCTCAGGAGGCCGGTGGGCACCCAGGCCTGCTCCGTGAGGGGAGAGGGCCACCCCGGCCGGCCCCTCGCAACCAGCACCCGCACCCGGCCTGCGCGCACTGGCTCTGCTCTGCCTTAGGCAAGCGCCCGGCGGCTGCCCCTTGCCCTCCTCGGGCCGGGCTGACCGGAGCCAGCCAGCCCTGGAGGTCCGCGGCTGCCTCCTCTTCCCCGGCGCCCATTCCGTGAGGAGGGGCTCGGGCCTGAACGCCTCAGTCTGCTGCGCGCGGAGCTTGGCATAGGCACAGTGCGGGATGGCAAAAACAGATGGAAATGCATCCATGTGAAAAATCTGCTTGAAGTTAAAGAGCAGAAATTAAATTTCAGTGAAACTGTTCAACTTCCTCCAGCTTGTCAGTGTATCGGGCTTTACACCTAGACTCAGCTCTCCCCGTCACAGGAGAAAATTAAGTTTCAGGTTGTCTATGAGGGGCCCGCTGTGGAGTGGTATATCTGTAGTTAGTTGGGTAGTTAATTTTCAGGAGCTAACAATTTGTTTTATGACAAATAAAAATCATGTATGATAAACAGAAACAATCATAAACTACCGGCAATCGTCATAGCTACTGCTACAGTGTTCATTTTTCTGCAGAAATGACAGCTGTCCCGCGTCCTGGCTCCCTGCTGCACTACATCCCGCACTCCGGGCCTTGGCAGACTGAAGACGTGAATGCAGGCGCTCCGGACAAGTCCCAACTACGAGCCCAGTGCAGCCTCCTAAAGCTGAAATTTATCCCACACTTCTGCAGCCGTGTAAACCATCCCAGCCTCAATTGCACTGCCACCTAGCTCTTCCAAGTATCGACCAGTGTTAATTTGCATCAGCTACCATTCATAAAGAATGCTGTAATTTCCAGGGTATAGAGGAATAAAAATAAATCAAGAGATGAAGCAACTTGTTTGAAGTTAAACAGGAAATCTGGAGAAGTGGAAGCAGGACCTGGATTTCCTGCTTCCCACTCCTGTGCTTTAGCTACAAGTACATTACACCTCCCACTGAAATGAATGAGAAATGTGTGCATCTTTGAACTGATCCCACTTCTACACCAGAAAGCTTTGAACACAGACCAGCTCCCTTGGAAAATAACTTTTTTCAACCAACTGGGAAAGGGACCAGGAAAGCACGCTGACAGAAATATCAAAGCACTACCATTTCTCCAATGTATGTGGTAACAACTTTATGTATAGTCATAATTATGTTAGAGTTACTTTTTTCAGCCACCTGCCATGACCTTTGAAGTTTGCAAAACTACTAGGGTACCCAGGTACCAGATGTGTGAAATCAAAGTAGCATTAAGGCAAGTATCTGCATAATGGGCTCAAATCATGCTCTGAAGGGTGATGCCCACTGGCTCCATACAGAACGAGCACACCTCTGCTGAAGGCCCAAAGTACAACGGGTGAACACATTTCTTTTTCTCACTATAGACAAAAACCTGTAGATTTTCTTTTTTTTTTTTTAATTCCTTGGATGAAATTAGGCAGCCTGGTTTCTTTATCAAAGATGAATGTGGGTCATGAATGCTGGAGTCTAAATTAGATTATTTTTAAATTCACTTTAATCATTAAATAGGTACCAGTAAGGATACTTTTCTTTGAACATTATTCTTAATGTGGCTACGTGGATGACTTCACAAGTTAAGATACTGTCCAGAAAATTTACACATCATCACCTCATTTTAGCAAGACATATTAATGTTTGAAATGAAAAGCAAACCAAGTATTTGCCAGTAATTTAGCAAGTGCTTTGGCTTTGTAAGATTCAGATTTGTAGCCAAAATAACCTGAAATCAACCCAGTAGGGTCAGTGACTTGAAAGGGTGCTGTAAATAAATGGAGTACAGCAATTTGTATCTAATAACAACGTCATTCTCAGGTACACAAGGCTCCTTGCACACATTGGTTTGGCATCCATTCACAGCATTAGCAGAAGGCGTCTTTAAAGCACAAGGATTTATTCTTACTTTCAGCTAGAAATCTTTCTGGGTAATTTGTCCCCTTGAAAACCTATAATAAGCCCTAAGCAATTATGGCTCGTTCTTAGGATGTGCAGTACAATGAAATTTTAAGAGCAGTGTATTTGTTTTCTATATAAATGCCTTATCATTTGTGGCAATTGTGTGTATTACCTTTTTCTTTAAGGTTATTCTCTTCTATCCCCCGTATTGGTTAGCAACCAATATGTAGCAGTATTCTCTTACATACAGAGCCTAGCTTAGAGACAATTAACCTTAACGAGCAAGGTTCCCTATTAGAAGAGCTCATCTAGGGAGGTGAAACGCAGCAGCTATGAAATTAAGCCAGTCTCTTCCAGAGCACTGGCGCTGCTGGGAGCGCGTGGGAGCACGGTGAGCTGGAGGTAGGTGGGCGCGTGGCTCAGCGGACGGGAAGGAGGAAGGTGAAGGCTGCAGCAGTGAAGCTCACGACTCACGCTGCGAATAGCGACTCATGTAGCTTTTGCCTTGTCTTTCTGGCAAGGATTTAACCCGAGTAGTAAACAGAAGACTCTTCACCCGTGTTTGTTAAATAAACTTGGTTTTATTCACACGAGGCAACGCACACATATTGCAGACGAGAGGCCAAATGGATATTCCATTAAAACAGATCCCCTATTCTTAATACTGCAAACTCTCTAAGATAATTTTCTGTAAGAACTGTGACACATCTATTAACCAGTACATATTCATCTTAAACCCCAGGCAAAATAGAAGTACAACCATAATCTGAATCCAAAATTCAGGAGTGCTGTATGTTGGGGGCCAGGTTCACTAGCTGGCAGACTGGCAGATGTTATAATTCCAGTGGAGCCAGCAGAGCTATGAAAATTCAGAAGTGCTCAGAACCTGCCTCATTTATATTTCTTTTCCTTCATTTTTCATTTTCACCGATTCAAAACAGTTTCAGTCAGTTTCATGTAAAATTTAACTGGTAAGAGGCATAAATTCTAAAAAGGTATTTATTCAACAAATATATCACAGTGTTCAATGTAAGCAAGAGTAGTGCCTATTATTTCTTAGAAAAGATGCATAGATAAAAATAAGAAAAAAACCTTCCTATCAGAAAATAATTACTGTAAGAGATTGCAGCTACAGCCACGTCCTGCTCAGCACTCCTTTCTAAAGGACAGCCTTCACAAGAATCACTGTTCCACAAGTCTATGGACATCTACAAACAGAAGCTAAATGAACACAGAACATTATTTTAAGGTCTACCAGTTACAGAAACATTTTTTTTTTTTTAATATTGCAATTTCTATACCAAATTAAGTAGACAATGCATTTGTCACATCAAGGTCATATGAAATACCAACATTTCTCAAAAGACACCTCTGAACGGTGGTATTACAGACAAATGAAACTGTTGCTTTCAGCTGACTGTAACTAAGACGTAATAGGTTGCCAATTCATACTAGAAGAAAATGTATCTAGTATTGATATTTTCAACATCCATGAAACAAATATATTACAATAAAATTTTCATTATAAAGTTGCACAAATTTCTATGTTAACTATTAAGAGTTTATATGAAAAAGCAGAAGTTATCTACCCTTGATTCCTGATATAAAACAGTAGGTATAAGCCTAATGTAGAAATCCGAAGTTAGATAAATCCTTTGGCAGCATGTTCAGTTACAATCAGGCCTTAGAAATAAATATGACAATGTATAGATGTATGAAGAGGAAAAAACAGATCCTATTAACACCAAAACCCTCTAAATACACTATTTTAATAATTATTTTACACTATCTACAAGTTGCATATCACAGAATTCGGAATATAAGAGATGAAGAATCACAAATCGGCTTTTATAAAATTTCAGGCTTTAACAGTATGCATATATGTAGCTGTGTAGAAAATCTCAGACAAATGAGTATATACATTATTTATATTTCATAAAATAATTAAAAGTAATCAAATCACATCTATCTAGCCATCTCCATTTAAGATACCCAATATTTCTGCTGGATCAAAGTTTTGAATCCCATAAAAATACCCACCTTTATCTCATTTACTAATACACATGAAAAATCTATATAAATGACAGCAAGGTTTAGTTTGATTACATACCAATTTGAAACAAAATAAACTCTCACAAAAAATCTCAAAACAATAAGAATTTTGAACAGCAGCATTGAAATTAATCATTCCTCTTAAAGAACACAAGGAAAAAGGTATCACAATACTTCAGTATTGCAACGTTATTTATACTAAACTACTTCAGAGGGAAGGATACAGACAAAGTCATGTCAAAAGGAAAGACAATAGCTTCCTTCTAATTGCACAAATTTAAATAAAAATGATTTAAAGAGCAGGTACTGAATCCCTTATTCCATAAGCATGAGGCTGCAAATGAATAAAGTCATGATACTAAATAATTAAATAAAATGCAAAATAAATGGAGGTGGCACTGAGTGAAGGGTGTTTTTTATTACTCAGCAACAGCCTACAATCTGATAGTTCTCAGTTGGTAAAAAAATTATACACCAAACATACTTATTTAGACATTTTTGGAGTTTCATGCATTTAATAAAATGTTTTATCAGTGATTTGCTTCCATTATTTTCCCAATCTAAAGATTATTACTCATCATAAAGTTGTTAAAATATGTATAAATATGACTATGCTAAAGTGAGAAGGTAAATAGGAGAATGAAGTGATTTTTTTCAGAGGCTGAAACAATGAAAGAAAGAAATCCCATATTCCTGAAAGATAACTCAGCTCATCCGTTCCTCTTGTAAAGAAGAAAAAAAGAACCTACCCATTAAAAAAGTGCATCAGGGAAGAAATTCTTAGATTTCTTTTCTTAGCCACCAAATGCTATACTTGCACAATTCCAAGGCAATTCCTTTTCCAAAGACGCGTCTGTCATTTTCAACATGCAACCATTCCTTGTATTAAATGAGGAGCGCAATCCCACTCACAAAGCACGGGTATTCTGCCTACACGTGGTGTGTTAAATACACCTTTTTCAACTGGTTTAAAAGTTTCTCTCTGACTGTAACCAGTGTTGATGTAGACATGTAAATGGTGGCAGCAAAAGGAAACCCAAGAGAGGCAAGAACCCCCTGGTCCCATAAAGATGATTCCTGTTCCACTTGCCTCCCCACTGGAAATGGAACAAAGGTGGAATCTCACAGTCTTAAGCTTCAAACGTTCTCGAGCCCCTCCTTTACCACACAGAACTACAGTTCTCCTTCACTTCTACATACAACAAAGGAAAAGAAAATACATTCTGTACAAGATTCTGGCTCAGCACCTCGTATCCAGAGCACCCACACAGTCAGCTGGGAGCATCCCTTGCATGCTCTTGCAAAGGAAGCTTGTGCTTGCTGTACCACCTCTGCCAAAAGCCACAAACAAGTTCAAGCAACCCCCCAGTTTCTTTCAAGAAAAACACATCGGAGTTCTCTGTAGCTTCCCAAAATCCAATAGGCAGAACTGCAAAAACATCATTTCTCAAATTTCTGTAGGTACATGGTTCTCTCTGTCACAGTATCAAATCATTTTCTCTTCCAGCTCTCATCTGCTTAACTCGTGCAGCTGTTCCACTTATGCAGCGCACACCATACTGTAAAGCTCACCACAGCAGCGCAGAGAGAAGGAGGTGTCTAAATCAGCAGAGATTCTCTACAGCTACTTGGATAGAAAGATTATAGTGAGACACCAGAGGAGACAATGCCTAACAAGAGCAACACATAACAATGAGTATGCATCCTCAAGCTTCCAGAAACACATTAAAAAAGAAAATTATTTTTGGACAATCTGTTACTTAAATTCAGACTCACAAATTTCTTGAAACCACTGAAATTAGGGCTCAGAGTAATCTGAAATTATTTTAAACCATTAGCTAATCTAGTTCAAACTACCTTTAAGCAAATGAATAACAATCAGACCTGATGTATATTTTTACTCAGCATCACCCTAACGCACTAAGTTGGGTTATTTAAAAGGAAAATGTATTTTGATATCTGTGGCAGGTATTAATAAAAATCACTAGGCTCAGCAAATTTTATTTGTTATTTTAGGAATATGAGCCTGGTTTGTTTTTTAAAGGAGGGGCTGTTGATGGTAGTTTGTTTGTTGCTGTAGAACGGAATGAGCAGGAACTGCCATGGGATAACCTGGTCCTTGAGGCAAACTTGATGCATTATTCTGGTAGGACGACATATCCACCGACATTCCCATCTGCTGCTGGGTGTAAGCAGCTGTGCTGGCAGCCGAGGGAAGACCAGCGTTCTGGTTCACATACGTCTGGTTTAACACAGAATCTGGTCCTGGGCTGTAACAAAACAAAAATTGAACTCTGACAAGTTCACATCTATTTCTCTGATAAGCAGATTTGCAAATAAGAATTTTGCTTAGTCCAAAAGCAACCTGTATATTTTCAAAGCGGTTAAACAGCGTTACACATTACTGTAAATACCCCATGGACACAGCCTCTAGACAAATAGTAAAACTACCATCAGGAAGAGTGACTTAAGAGTTTGCTGAAATGATACCTTAAATACGCAGCTTGAGCAGGCTGAGTTGCTCCAGAAGAATTTATATTTTGAGGCAGAGACCTCAGCTGCCCCATCTGATCAGGTCCTAGGCCATAACCTGGGGAAATGGTAACTTGGTGAACACCTTGGATCATGTAGTTTCCACTAGGTGGCTGTACAGGATATGACTGTAAATAAAAAAAATGTGTACCTTTTATTTTCAATTAAGTAGCAGCAAATGCGGCACAGAATACAATTACAATGAACAAATACATTAGGGTTCAAAGGCTGAATGAACATTGATTTTCCAACAAGGTTCTAAAACCAAAACATGCAACTTCTCCTAACACATATGAGGTTTTTAATAGGTGTCCTTTATTTCCATCAGCAGGTATCTTTTTCAAAAATGCATTGCTAACAAGATCTGTGCTTGCTGTCTGAAAGAAGAACCTTTTTTATCACGTACAAGACCTTTGCTCCTCCCAGAAACCTTACTTCTTTTTCTCTAATTTGCCTCGACTTTACAATTTTCAACCCTCACATATTTTGATGCACAAACACAGTTGAATGGGATGAGCACCATACAAGGTTTGTTATTTAATACATTTTGGAAATCAAAACATAAGAATATTTTAAGACTATAACATAAAAGGAAAGCAAAAACTTTAGTTTCTTGCATTTCTGGTTTAAGATAATGTAGGTCTGCACTCAAAATTCAGATAGAGTAGGTGGTAACATGCTTATACAAGTCTATACTGCTCATTGCTTTTGGACATGGGATAGTGTATGGACACTGAAGGAACAGACAGCTTTGTGTCAAGTAACTGTGGTGGGCATCTTGAAAGAAATAGTAAACTCCTGTTGCCTTTTGGCTTATGTTACTTCTTAACCTCCAAATATAATGACTTTTTCATCATTACCAGAAGTTAAGGACACGGAATTACTTTTAACTGACATTTTCAGATCTAGCAGTTGCTATGGCAACTATTCTTTTCCCACTGAACAATTAACATTAAAGTAAAATTCACTTGAAGTAAAAAACACTCATTCTATGCTTTCTTTAAGAAAAGGATCTTTGAAATCCCTCTTTCTCCTCCATTTCTATTTTCTTAAAAACACCAGTATGGCACACTAGAGATACTGTAAATCAGTTTTGTGCAACTACACCCACTAATACAATACCCTTTTTTTTTTCCTTGGGAAATAAGAGAGCTAAAACCAGACTAAGGTTTCTATACTTAGCAAAAGTGCACTGCACTCATGATTAATGCACTAATATTAAAGTTCACTCACATCCCTGCTATTAGATAAGAAGGCAGCATTTTACTTTAAGACTGAGAACATGACTCATAGCAAGAATATCCACCAAGCTGCTGAAACACACAATTCTAACTGAAAAAAAAAAAATTAATCACGGAAAGAATCTTTTAAGTATTTTCAATAAAGCATCTTTCTGTTAAAGTGAGCAAAATTAACATCTATAGCTTATTCTATGAGCAGGTAACTGCAAATTAAACTGCTCTGTTCTAGTGCATAAATGATATTTTATTCTAAAGGCTACAGAAGTCACCAGGCAATGTCAAATTGTTCGTAGGCTAGCAAGAAAGCCTACACTTCATTTTTGGTGTCATCTTTTTAAATAGAAATTTATATTAGGAAAGTCTCTATTTCCAGAAAGGGGTACTGACCTGCACTGAAACACCAGAAGATGTAGGTGGGTATTGTGCAGGATGGTGGAGTTTGGAGTAGGCTGAATACATCGGTGTTTCATTCATCAGTTTGTTATAGAGCTCCAAAGCTTCTAGAACTTTCACATTCAATTCAGATAATTCCGAATGTTTTCTGTTTTAAAACATATATATGCAAACACTAAGTTTCTCTAACATCTAGTGTTAGATGGTAAAAAAAAAAGAAGAGTACTTCATTAAACACGTTTGAGTACGCAAGAAAAAAAAAATCTTAAAAGATAGATGGCTGGTTTCTTACACATCTGTACCGTAAAATGGCCAGAATCTACCCCGTTTCTTATACCAATAGGCTGGAAGGAGAGTCAAAATGGTGAACAACTATCCTTCCCTAGTTGTAATAAAGCAGGCAACTCCACGGGTGTTAGCTGCTTTTTCTTTTCACCATTAAATATTCCTGAGAGTCTAAGGGGAAAGGGGTAATGATTCTGTTGAACAGATTTTCCTATCATGGAGGACAGCAAGCAGCAGACTGAGAATGTCAAGTTCTAGACAGATTGCAAAAGCCTACAATCAAGAAGTGCTAATATAAAATGCACCCAGTAACTTATGCCGTAAGTTTAGAACAGCGACCAAATCTTAAGTACAGAAGTCCCAGTGTGTGTAGTAAGTGTTAAAAAAAAAAAAATAATAAAGTAGAATGGTCTAATTTTTTCTTGCAAGATTTTCTACCTTGGCAGATGAAGGAGAAGAAAATAATAAAAAAATTAATACAACTGCACAATTTAAAGTATTATTAAATCATGCAGAAGCTACATTATGGCTCACCTATCTATCTCTTCTAGTTTTTCATCTATCATTGGACCCATTTGTTGGCAAATATCTGTAAAGACAAAAGAGTCAAAGTAGTTAACATACTGCACAATTAAATTTTAAATCCAGACAAAAAATACTTTATCCAAGTACACTAAGATAGCATACAAAATTGGACAGTGCACCTAGTTATCAGGTATGTCCAATTCCTCCACGCCAGAGAGGAAAAACACTTTGGTTAATCTGCTTTGTCATCCTCTCTTCTCTTCCCCTCCACAAACAAAAGACTACTGATGAAAACCACAGAAAATTTTGCATTTCTGCTTGCCGTCTGCAAGGTCTATGATTTTCTCATCTTTTACTGGAATACCTAGACTGCCTATGAATCTATCTAGATCTCTTGTACTGAAGAGCTTCCCTTACTTTCCGCTTTTTCTGTCCTAGGAAACACTTCTTCCCAAAGTACACTCAATCGTTCTTGCACACCTGGAACTAATCAGCTCTTAAGTGAACTGAACTTCCCCTCCCCTCTTAGCAAGCAGTACTTTGAAGAAATTTTGACATACAATTAATTGCTTATTTTATGTAGAGTTTTCATAGGTAGATAACTCTTGTAAAGATCAGGCAGAGTACACTAGCTAGAAGTTAAGCAAATTGCTCAGTTAAACATGGAGTGGGCTTTAAAACCATTAGAAAATGTAGAGTTATTCTTATAGCCCCATGCTCCCATTGTGAAATAAACTATTCTACAGCACACCAACAGTACATATGCTGGTTTCCCTGAGCTTAAAATAAATACAAAAGAATTACCAGCTCAATCCATGGAAAACAAGTGTGAAAAGAAATACAAGAACTATTAAACTTCATGCTTAAAGTACCTTCTGAGTCGAGAAGATCTGGAGAATCAAGCTTTAAATCTGTAGGATCTATACTCTGAAGTACCTGCAGTGTTTTATCCATCTTATCCTGAAAGGTGGAAGAGAAGATCATTAGCAGCTATTTCTGAAGCATGGCAGAGACTGTTCTAATTTTCAAATAATAATAGAAGAAATCTTTATATAAAAAGTTACCTTTTAACAGGCAACATCAAAACAATGTTTTAATCAACTTAAAATATCAGCACTTTTGCATATTGAAAGTGACCGCATACCTCGTCTATATAAACTGGCTCAGGTTCTGCTTTCTTAATTTCTTCTGTAGTATCCTCAGGAACACAGTTTTTATCCACAGTTGCTGGAAGAACAAACACTAGTTTCTTTTCTGCAGTTGTGTTATTATGTTAACTTAACGTACACATTTTACTTGCTTAGCATCGAATCTTTAAATGAGATAGAAATTTGAATAAGCACTTTAGGCAGCCATGCACCTAGCTGCCGGAGAAGTAATATGTAACTCAAAGAATTATGGTAAAGTCAACTGAATTACCATGATAGGAAGAAGGTAACAACTTAGAATCAAAAGATATTGTTAAAGTGAGCTACAGCAGTGGTATATGCTTGCTTGCTTGCTTGAAACAATGTCAGGATTTCTCACTCAATTCTTTTCTCAGGCTGATTTCAGGAAATTATTTTGCTGATGGGCTAATTAGTAGTTCAACCATAAACCCACCTTTCTAAAATAATATGTCAGCTTTTAGTAGCTAACTTACCTGCCTCAGGTTCAACATTTAAGTCAGAAGTCACAAAATTAGATGGAAACAGTCCCACTCCTCTATGATTTTCACCTTTCCACCAATTGGTGTCACTGGGGAAATAAAGCAGTGTTACAAAACTCTGAACATTAACACTTAGCATCAGCGACATTTTGCACTTTTGACAGAAAACCTGTGATATCTAGACATTATTTCCCTAGGTGCCCAATAACAGAGGCAAAGGAGAACATTTGTACAGATTAGCAGCCTAGCAGCAAAACCAAAAACAAAAGCTAGGGCATGGGGGTGGGGAGGAAAGAGGGAGGGATCAGGGGAAGCAAAACCATTTAGCAGCAATCACTCTAAGTTTAAAGCACAACCCTTCAATTCTTCAGAATGATTAGATGATAGCCCATTATAGCTTCACCTAAAAGTTTACAAGAAGTACACAAGCGGGGACTGACATTAGAAATATAATTGATCTGTCACAGTCTATTAAGTTATAGCAGCATTAGCAAGTTCTGCTTCTTAGCTATCATTGGAACAACAGTGACAACAGTAACAGTAATTACCTGAAACATTTTTCTTCAGTTTTATTCCTAGCAAATGTGATGCTTGATAGGCAGAGATTTAACAATTTCTGGTACTAGCTAGAATTCAGCACTGTAACGTGTATAATTATTCTTATGACACGTTATAACCAATTAACATCTTAAAAACTACAAACAAATTGGACCTACATCACAGAATGAATATCTAATGTAATACATAGAGGTTCCCTCTGTACCAAAAACACCTTGAGGTCAAAAACTGCAGCATTAACTGGGCCAATGGCACTCAGTCAGTTCAGCTGGGCAGAGACTAATTTCTCCTTGCCACTGATTTTTTTATTATTATTATTATTATTTTATTTTTATTATATAAGGCAGCAAGCCAAGCTTAACCAGGATGCTGTACATCAGAATCACAGCATGCTGCTTCTCCAGCGATTCTCACCAGCCAAAGCAAGTTAGCTGCACAGGAAAACTTCAGAGAGAAGAGGCAGCTTCCTTCGAGTACAGCCACAGAAAGGCTCCAGTAGCATCAGAGTGTTGCAGTGGCAGGGGGCTCTGTTTTAAAGAAATGGCTAATCACTGGAGAAATACACGAATTCAGGAAGGAGGGCAAGGATAGCTTCAAAGAAATGTTAGATAAGAATTTTTTCAAGAGTTAAAACAATTTGGGGTATGGAAAGAATAGTGGAAGATAAAGGGATTTGAGGAAGGCCAGAGTGACAATATATGTGCCTGTGGAAAAGCATTGGGTGGAAAAAAAAATTGCTAACAGTACAACAGTTGTGGAATAAAGGCACCTTCATCTGAGTGTATTATACCTGTCATCCAAAACAAAAATAATTTCTCCACTTTTAAAGGTGAGCTCATTGTCCTCGACAGCTTCAAAGTCATAGAGAGCTCGCACCTTCCTCGAGTTCTGATTGGTTTGCTGAATTTCTGCAGATGGGTACAAGGATTTGGTTTCCATTTGCTGCTGTTTCTGCTCTTGCAAAGACAATTCAATAGCTACAATTAGGAGAGGAAAAAAATAGGTAAGTCTGTATATTTTATCCCTGTACACAAAGGCAGTTTGCTTTCCTATTCAAAAAAAAAATATTTATTTTAATATTATAAAAATGGTCTGTATAAGTTTAAAATCTTTTTCTCCAAACTATGAGCCATATTTTACATTTTGACAGCTTTACGCTGCCCTGCAACAGGATTAAAAGATAAGATGTAATTGTGCACGTGTTATCAAACATTTTAAACACACACTTTAATTCCCAACACTCTGTGCCTTTGCTTTCAATTCTGTGCAGCAGAAGAGAGTACAGCTTATTTCTATGCATTTTAGCACGTCTAACGCAAGGCTGTGACTAGTAATTTACCTTTAGCTATATCTTCATCTTCTTTGTTTTTACTTAATGACGAACCATTCTTAGCAGCATTTGCGGTAGCCTGCAAACGTATTAACAATGGAATAAGTTCATGTTACAAAGGAAGAAGAAAACTCTATAATTATATACTTTAAAAAATTAGTAATAAGTTGTTCCTTGTTAGTTGCCTTATCAGAGCGTTTCATTACTGACCCAAGATGATCTTTCAGAAGAAAAAATATTACTGTTCTCCAGAATCTCATCCATGTTTTACTTTGTTTTCAGCAACGAACAAAGTAAAATAAATAATCAGATCTCATTTAATTAAAAGATGATGTAGAAATACTGGTTTTAGTATCATTTAAATGAGTCATGTTTAAATGACTACTCTTTCTGCCTTTGCCCTCTACATCTCCCCTCAAAAGGGAGGAAAAACTCTTTGGAGTCCTATGTTTGTGAAGACCCAAGTTATTAAGCAGCAGCTGGATTTGCTAAAAAGGGAGATTTCTCTCCGTATCACACCAAGAGACACCTTCAATCTCTGTTGTTGGGAGTATGGAAATGAAGAGCACACGTACATCAAGTTGGGAGCTGCTGACTTGAATAACTGAGTCTCCACAACAGCATAGTGAAATCATTCTTAGTTTTCACTCCAACATGCAAGTTTTCCTGCAGGAATGAAGAACCTAGTTTCAGACACTGGGATTATCAATGCTCCTAGAAAACAATTCTGTACAAGTATACCAAATACTAATAAACCTCGGTTTTACTATTTGCAGTGAAGTGTTTAAGGTAAAGACATCAAGGTATCATTTTATATGTATCTGTAGGAAAGAAAGCATAATTACTTGCAGCACTCTCAGTTTTCCATGTTTCTGCCATATGTTTTAACACTCATCCTAGATTTAGAGTTGAAAACATCTTTGTGGAGGAAGGAAAGATTGTAAAAGTTTTAAAAAAACAACTGTTTAATATAGAGAAAAGTAAACTTCATGTAAGGAATACTTAACAGAAGCTACAGTTCTAATTTTTAGGATTGATCTTTACCTAACTCATATTGAACATAACAATATTTAGAGGCATCAATAATAAAGCACAGAAAATAAGAAAACCTGTGACCATATCTGCCAGCTAGATGATCAGGCATAATACACCACTGGAAGTAAATGCAGAGAGAGCGAGTGAGGTTAGGAACTGGAGCACCACTGCAGCACTGCAGGGCAGGACAACTCCTGACAAACAGAGAACTGCATGAACGGGAAATGGGGACTTCGAAAAGGAAAGCATAGCACAGCACTGATCATCTTCAAAAATGTCTCAGTTCCAGATACTGCCCTTTGTTTCATGAAGCTCTGTGAAGAAAAAAAAATGAAGATATGTGCTCCAAGTCAGCAATTAGAACCATGAAACACCAAGTACAGAGTGTGGGTGTAGGATTGCTAAGATTTAAGGTAGCGACAGCTCGACGAAGCTCTAAAAATGATCTGAAGAAAGACAGATCTAAAACGAAACAACTCATAAGGACATCATGAAATAGCTGTTAGTCTGTTCTTATTTTTCTTCGGACGGCAAGGAAATAAAAAAGCAGAATGAAGTGAACCTCAGTATCAGGAGGCAACCGAACTAGAACAAGGATCCTACTCTCCTCCGACCAAAAGCACGTAAGATCTCCTGTGGACAGCTTTTATTTTGTTCACTGCCAGAGGCCTAACAGGAACAGAAGTACTATGTATTCATAATCAGCTTTTTTTTTTTTACCTGTGATCCAGCTGCAGGAAAAGTTACACCTTCTTCTTTTAAAGATTTAATTGTTGCAGATATTAAGCTGCACTGTGGATCTTTCTGAAATTCTTCTGACCACTCCACCATTAGAGTTTTCAGTTTCTCACACACTTTTGGATGAGCCTAGAAGACAAAATTGCATGGAAAAGGACGCTTATACCTGGAAGTGAGCAGAAATATTTGTAAAACTTTGTTACCAAAACCATTTTACTATAAATATCCTTAATAATCAATTCATTGTACTGAATAGGAAAAATTTTGAAAACAGAACCTAGAATGTATGACCTTTTATACATTGATTCAGATATTACAGACAGCATGCTTAGCTTCTGGAGCATCATCCTTTCACTGGAAAGCTGGCATAGTGGTTTCCAAGCCCATATACCCCAGTGCTGCCACAGACTGAATGTAGTTCAGCTTTCCCTGACTCTACCAAGGAAACGGTTATTTTAAATCCAGGCTCCTTCAACCCTTACAGCAATCCTCTGAGGCAAATTCTCTTGCACAGCTGAAGCTTGGAGTTTGCAGGCAGCTCACCTACATATACTGTTGTAATTTCAGTGGAGTCAATTATAGGTGGTTAAGGAAAAAGACTGATAAACTTTTCAACCTTTCAAACGTTAGCCATGTTTTGGCGAGATTCAGGCTACCTACCTCACTTACCCCAACTTTTCTGTACCTCCACTCCCCTCCCAACCACACCGGTTGGTCTAATATAACACACTGTCTTTCCCTACGAGACAGTAAGTAATCCCCTCCCTACCTTTTAGGACCTCTGCTTTTCTGTCCTCAGATACCTAAACACACTTCTCCCTGTTGACATCTCAGACAACAGGATCTCACACAGACCTGATCTTTGTACCATATGTACATATGTCTCCTTGATTCAGAATCTCTCACAAAAGGAACTTTGCATTATGCATCACGTACAGTGCCACCCAGCTCATGGGACAGCTTACACTATTAGCTCCGGAGTTACTAACAGACACAGGGATACAGTCTTGTAAAAGAAGATACTTGCTTGGGGCGGGGGCAAACCAAATCAAGTTCAAGCTCTACGTGCAGTTCCTCTGGCTCCCACTCTTCTCTAGCCTCTCACACAAAAGAGCCTCTATGGCTCCCCTTCCTCCACCCTCACCTACAGGATTTACAGCTACTCTAAATGCCAAGAGATAATCCACCTGCAGAAAAGCAAGTCAGACTCGTGCATCACTCTGCTGTATGGCTAAAGGATACACTTCTGAGCATACCTCCACAACGTTAAACTTGAGCTGCTGTTAATCTTGTAATAGCCTTAAAAAAAATACTGGAGCGAAAATAGCAACTCTTCACTACAGCACCTAATATACGTGATGCTTATGCCAACATTACAAGGGCAAAACACGGACTAAAGCATTCAGACTCCATACGCTTTCTGGTTTTGTTTCCAGTCAATGAAGAGACTAACATTTGAACCCATAGCATCCAAACCAAAATCAGGATACCTGTTAGTGAATAAGGGTTCTGGGGTTGGTGGGCTCACCTCCATCTGCTTCAGCCTGCCTTGTACAGACAGGAGCTTGGGACCGCACAAACGCAGTGCACAGCCTAGATTTCCCATTTGAGTGTACTTCAGATCACAGCGTAAGCCTGTGGCTCACACGTAAACGCATGCTGAACAGTAAGAACGTTGACAAGTTTGGGCTCAAGCATGCATTTAATTGAAAGAAGACACGTAGCCCAGTAGGTTCATTATCAGCACAAAGATATTTGTTACACTTGTCTGAACTAATTTTCTTTCAGAGAAAAGGAGAAAGCACAGTTTTATAGGCCCTCTGAAGATTACTTCTCCAAATGGGCCAGGAACAGGGGGAAAACACAAGTATTTCCCAACAACAAAATAAATTATGCTCCAGTAGGCAATTCTTCAGTGGGATTAAAGATTTGTTTTATGTCCACAAGTGCTGTCAGACCATGAAGGTCAATGTTCTATTTCAGAATGGACCATGGCTAATGAGAATAAAGGGGAGGACTTCAAGACCTATTTTTCCATAGAAAGCGAGAAACAGAAGAGCCATGAACTCATTTTGCTTCCCAGCAATTTTATTAGTTTCCTTAATTGCTTTGCTCAACCTCTGATGATTCCAGGCCTCCCCTATATCTGAAGACTATCTTCTTTAGCCATTTTTGTCTTCAACTGGAGCAGTAATTACGGGAAAGCTGTTTCTGCTTATTCAATTCATTACATCCAGATTTAGATCCCATCAGCTGCTTGACCCCAACCATTTATGTCTTCCTTTCTTGGCTACCTCCTCATTCAGTGTTCTGAGAATCTCTAGAAACTAAGTGAAGACTTCCTCCTTTTCCTTGTAAAAATATAATTTAACTTTCTCACAGTTTTCCCCTTGCACTTTAGCTTATGAATTTCGTTAAAGCCAAATAAAAACTCTTTTCAGGGAAAGCTGCCTTCACTACTATCAAATTAATTGAGCTTAGGAAGAGTCAGAGATTTTAATTAAAATTGCTCATGTAATTTTGTAAAAATTTGGGGCAGGTAGTAAGTATCAGCCTGTCACTTACTTAGCAGACTATATTTTCATATTAAAAAATGAAAATACACAAATTTCAGCGATAAGACAAACAGCCAGCGGTATCTGCAATTGCACCAAAACTAGACAATTTTATTAGCTAGCATATTAACTAGAACATTCATTTTGCCAATTCCTTGCTATGCTGAGAGAAAGCAAAGAAGTCACCAAAATAATTCTACCCCACAACTTAAAGTTATAAAAAAATTACCTTATTTATTATACCTCGAGCTTCACTAGCAAAATCCCGAGAACACACTTCTAAGTGAAATATTTTTCCACAGTTTGATACACAGGCTCCTAAAAGCTGACAACAGAAATACAATTGTGAAAACGTATGACAACAATGAAAACAATAATCCAAAATACAAGCATACGTAGAAAAGTTCACCCTTTGTTCGGCATGCACACTCCCACCAACTTCTACTGAAGATACATAGAAAGGTACACACTTAATATAGATCAGTACACACTTAATAGCTCTGTTACATAAAGGAATAGAAAGATTTTGGAAAATAGTGATGGTCTACTCACTGTAAGTGCTTGCAAAGCCACATGGGGAACTTTATGATTTACTCTCTTCATGATGGCTTTAAGGCAATCCTTTGCTCTAAAAAAGGAAAAAGGAAGCATTAGCAATAAATGTGACTGGCATAATTTGCAGAATGAATGAAACCAGATACTCAAGTTTGGTAAGCAAACAACATTGGCTCTATTAAAGTGTAAATGTAACCTAACCTAAACTTTTCCCAGAGCAAGTCTGGAAAAAATATTTAACAACTTGCTTGTTCTTAAATGTGTATTGAATTGGAGCAGACTCCATTTTTATGCTGGCATTTTGTGTTAATTTCCATAATACTGCTGACAGGTCACAAAGAGAGCAATTGCCACTAAGTCGAGGAAATAGATTTGAAATAGACAATGAAAGCAATATCTACATTAAAAAAATAGATCTGGAGCAGTAGTGATTACATGGCTATTTAATTGGCTACTGTAAAGGCTCTCTATAGATTTAATTTAAAAACCATATTCACAGGCTGTTAGCTCTTGGATCCATCTTCAAGAAACTTAAGACGTATCAAGATTTTTTTAACCTGTTTCAGTAAAATTTGAGATATGTATGGAATAATGATTAGCAATTCAAATGTCACTCTACCAAGGAGTTCCATACTTAAAATGAGCACTAAAGGCAGGTAATGGCTACATAAGCTCACACATATGAAAGCTTCATTACTACTTGAAATACTGAAACCCTACAAACATGAAATCCCTATGTAAAGGGCTGATCCAGTATCATCATCACTTGCAGGATGCTGAGCTGCTATGCCACCAAAACACCGAAGTGTCTGCAAGGCTGCGTTTCTCCGTGCCCGCTGATCTCAGCCCAAGCTGTGCTCTTCACCACCAAGTCCCCGGTCTCCTGATCCCTTTATGCAGGCAGAAGGAGGGCCACAGTCCAAACATCCACCCTCCCCTCCCGCGGCCATGCCAGCCCATGCCCTTCCGGACTGAGGCTTCAGCAGCCGCGCAGTGCCTGGAGCAAGGAACCGATCTGGCTGAGCACCCGATCTTGCTGATCGTGTCCCCTTAGTTTTCAGTCAGATCACTGCCAAGATCAGATTCACCAGGAAGCCATCACAAAAGGGGTTGGAGGAAATATTTGACAACCCTCTTCAATGCAAGTTCCTTCTCCTGTCAATTTAAAGTCATTGTGGAATTGCAGCTTTAGGCAAAGCTTAATAAAATGTCTGTGCAGAAATTAAACCAAAACTGTGTCATTGTTATCGCTAAAAAAGATGTTTTTAAATTTGGTTTCAATGTATCGTCTGTACAGTGAGAAAGATTTTATGCCATTATGTTAAAGAAGATAATAAACTGCATCTATATTCACGTTTGTTTTGGAGCAGTAGTCTGGTTTTGAAAGAAATTCTCCGGTTATTCCCACAGGTTGCACATTTAGTTCACAGTACAGTTTTATGCAAGAAGATTAGTTTCCTCTTGGAGGAAACTAAGCCAGCAGCTCCTCCGTGCACACCAAGCATGCTCCTACCTCTCAGGGAGAGGCAGGGCAACAGCAGGATCTTCAGACAACTCTGCGCCACTGGCGGTGTGGATATTAAGCTCAGGAGAACAGATTAAACCTGTTCTGCACCACCTGGGATGGACAGAGCGGCCTCAGTGTCCACTGCTCTGGTTTACCACTCCAGTCCTACTGTGCTGAGTTACTTGCTGATATGCACATAGCCAGAGAAGCTCGGGTTTAGTCCTAATATTGAGTATATTTGGTCATGGTTTATGCACAAAAAAGTCAAGAAGGTCAACATATTTTTGTTAAACTATGTATTTCCGTAAGGGTAGGCAACAGTATTTATTTATTTTCAGAAGATAGCTCTCAGTGGATGGCAGGAGGGAGGAAAACTACATCAGACTGAAGTAAAATATGCTAGCAGTAGCGACAGTTAACATTCAGGATTTAGAATTTAATTATATATTTCACATATATAATTACAAAAAAAAAGAAAAAAACAAATCAGCAAAAAAAGCTACAAAAATACTTAAGTTTTTACGATCCCCTTTTCCCCAAAAGAAGAAGATTTAAAACAGTCCCCTCTACAGAAGTTTTCTGGCACTAAAAAAGACTCAAAGGATATTCTACGCTTTTTTTTCTTGAGGACTAAAGATTCCCAGATTGAACAGATTTGCCATTCTTCCCTATGGGATGTAATTAATACAAAAAGAACTTTCTCAGTGTAGTAACCTTAAATATTACATATAAATGATAAAAAAAATTAAGATCACTTGAGTATGTACATACAGGGTATGTAGTAGTTTAAGTTGCCTACAAAATTTAAAACATTTTATCAGTCAAAAAGATTACCTTAAAACTCAGCAGATACTTTTGGCAATTATAAGATCACCGAATTACAACTTTTACTTCAATATTACCACTTAAGCTAAACTGATTCAAATCGAGGCGGGTATTGATCCCAGGTTTTTTTCCCCCCTTTTTTCTCCTCCATCAGTCTCATTCTTCCTAATCAACAAACAGATAAATTTCTCATCATAAATAGCTCACTGTCCTAGCTAGATAATTTTTTGCAAAGAAACTAGTTCACTTTTTCCTATTGGCATAGTTGCTTCTCAAAATGTATGCAAGATCATTAAATATGAATAACTTGGTCTACTGTGCAAAACTTCATAAAATTGGAATGCACTCAACATCTACCAATTGCTCTACTGGAAATCTGGTGGGAATATTTCTTCTCAGGAATTTTAAAGCCAACTGCGCACATTTGTAGAGCTTACAGAAGTGTCAGATTGGTAGCACTTTCTGCATAGCTGACTACAATGAGCATTTTGAGACACATTACTTCTGAAACAGTATTATTCTTCACAGGAACATGAAATTACATGTTGTGATGCTGAGATATAGCTTACCCATTAGGAGTACTTCCAACTTTGTCACATATATCCATAATAAGACCCCAGTCCTCACTGGTGTTATATTCATTTGTAGCCTTTTCTATAAAGAAAAACAAGACCGAGTAAGCATAATACCCTATTAAATTCAGATTCTAGTGAGCAAGTACTTTCACAGCCATACAGAAAAGGAAACTCCACATATACACTGCGGAGAGGCAGTGTCTTCTAGAGATTAGTGCTAATTCTTGCTACTTTAAGAAGCGTTGTGCAAGTATTTTCATATGGGAAGAACAGCACTGGACGAACAAAGGTATTAAGCATTTTAAAGATCCAGAATGTGAAACAACACTAAGTGTAATGTCGTAAATAATGAAAAAACCTGCTTCTGTACAGTTTAATTACTCCAGGTTTAGGTCATAGCCCTAATTTAGAGTTTGCTCAAGGTTTTCTGACCTTTGCATTCATGATGTATTTCACATGGATGTTCCAAGAAAAAAAAAAAAATCTCTGTAGATCTCTAAAGGAAAACCATCTCCTCGTTCAATAAACTTCCTGGAACACTCTTCTACTAGATTTTTTCAGGAAATCTAAACATCACAACAAGTGTTGAGAAAAGCAAGTGATGTGGAAGGATTAATAAAGGTCCCAAAAGGAGCCAACAAAAAAAAAACAAACTGCTCTATCAAAAGAATGTATCCCTATGTAATATTTATAGCATTTCATTCAATATATTAACAGACAAGGCTTAATGTTATTTATTTGTGTTTTCCCTTGGAGTTTTTGTTAGAACCATGTTATTTTAATCCCATGTAAATATTACAGTTCTATTAAAATAACTCATAAAAGCAAATTAAATATTTTATGCATTATATTTGCCATCTTAAGATTTAGTTTTAACATGCCATTTTAATATTTTGACTAAATTCAAAGGCAAGAGCTTTCAGATTTTTATGTCATGTAGTAATTCCATCAGAACACACTTCATAAACAACCCTGGCAATATCATAATCACTACTTTTACAGAATTTTATTTCAGTAAAAGAAGCCACTAAGTCCCTTTGGGACTATTTTAAAAGCTATTTAGTAGATTAAAGCAGAGCATAATGGTCACTAACTATTAATGTGATGGTGTTCTGTGATAGCAGCTGTTCCAAAATTACAAGGTTTGCTGACAGCAATGCTACCCCTGGATAAACCCATTTTCATATGTGCCGTTAAGCATCTTCTCCGCTTATCAGCTTCACTACTTAGTTTTGCAGTCAAAAGTTGCAACAATCCTTGGCAGCAGAACGGCTTCCACAAAGAAAACGCAAGCACAGCAGACAGCAGTGCCCCAAAAAACCTTTTATTACCGATGTAAAAGCAGACCAAGGAGGAGGAATGGAAATTAGCAATTTTGGCCATACATCATCTTCACAAGCTGGAATAACTATTTAAGGGAAGCAAATATTGTTTGAAAGCATGTTCCTACAGCACAAACTTTCTTAAAACACTTACCCAGAAAGGACATAACTGTTGAATTTTCTTGTAAGTGCATCAATATTTTTAGGACACTAACACAAAATTCATTGCTTGTTCTTGAAAATAAACAAGTGCCTGCAATCTTGAACAATCTAACATGTATTTATTAAAAAAATCAAAACAAAACAAAGAACCCCTATATGCATAGCATTTCCTGGATACGTGAACTCTAAGTACTGAACAAACAAAACGGAGACATTAAGAACAGCATAATGTAACACTGGTGCACAGAACCTCAGCCTGGTGTTTATGTTCCAAGAACCCCAGCTAAAGTTGCTTTTTAAAAGCATCGCCTTGCATGCCTCCGTCCCCACGGCATGACTCCTTCCATCAAAACTTGTCAGTCAAATTAATCCGGCTCATCAAATGACAGCAGCCATCAGCTGCGCACACAAAACCAGCCCCCCGATGACAAACAGCACCAATACCTACAAAACAAACTGGGCACATTATTTAATCCCGCTGCCTCATGTCACCCTGAGCTGAAACCCGTCTCTGCTCTGAAATCCAGGCGTATTTTAGAGATGCCTCTTTCCCCAGGCGCCCCTCCACGAGCTGAGAGGAAGCAGGCAACAGTAAGCAGCAAGAATTGGTGGTAGGTCAGGAAAAAGGCATGGAAGCCAAGAAAACATAAGGTTGTGTTTCACACCCGAGTCTTTAGAACTGCAAAATGCCACAGACAGCAGCGACCAACACCGTACTCTGCTTTTCCCCAGTCTCAGCAACGCCACTGACTCAGGAGGATGCAAACTCACCTGAGACACAGGGGTGCTTTGATACAGGTGGGCACAACTAGCAAAGCAAGCCTGCAGACAGGCACTGCCATATGACTGAGCTTTGTCACTTCATTGACTCCAAAACGCCAGATCCAGACCTCTAAACTTTCCTCTTCCTACACTCCCTTCTCCTTCCCTCCACTACACTCCTTTTAAAATGGAAATCAAATCAAATAAGAGAGGTTCTTTAAAAAAAACATAATTGCATCCATAAAATACATGTAAGATGCTTTGAGAAGCCACACCTATCTGATTTGCTAGTAAAAAGCCATCTCTTCTAAAATATCACAACAAAGAAATAAACTAAATAGATACTTGGGCACAAAAATACGGAGGAAATTCAGAGCGGCTTTGATTGCTTCCAAGCCAGTCAAGTGCAAGCTTGTAAACTGAGCATGCAGTGCAAGCCCTGCTAACCCAAGCGCTTCTCTCTGGACATACTGTCACACAGATCCGAAAAACAGGTTCCCACAAAGAGTGCGGGACGAGGTGCAGCGCAAAACAAGCACAGCGGTGCAGCGCCGGGGGGCTGCCGCTCCTTCAGGCTGCCCGGACACGCCAGCAGCTCCCCTCCCTTTACAGCGTTCATTACGCGGACACAACTGTCATTTCTGTCCTCTGCAAGACTCCCAAGTGCTTGCAAGAGTATATACTGAAGTTTTCCCGGACGTTACATACGCCTACATAAATACATAGGTGTGTGTCAAATGCAGACCCCCTCCTCTTGTACCCATGCACACTGTTAAGAGCAGCCCTGGTCCCGCTGGGAATAAGGCGGCTGCCCTATAGCAAACTCTCACAACTTTTGAGGTTTTCTTCCTCGCCAGCATGACAAATCTAACAGCATCTGTCCTCTTGCTTAACATGAGCTCCAGCTGAAGAATAATCTTGAAGGATAGCTGCTTCGCAGATGTTGAGACACAGACTTTGATCAGAGGAAACAGATGTGGGAAGATGTGTTTTCCAAGATTTCCTCAGTGCTAAGAGAATATAAACTTAAAAAAAATGTTATGAATTATGCTCTGTAGTTCTCCAACTGATGAAGGAACACTAGACTTGGGCTTAGTTTTACAGAAATGGTGGAAAAAGTACAATATGTTTATTTTTATTGCTCCTTGGTATATTTTCCAAAAAATAACAATAATAATAAAAAAGACAACACAATTAATCGTTTTTAACTGGATCTGTTCCCCGATCTGATTTGCCATGCAGCTGCATGAAAAATTATGCCAACACAAGAGAGGACATAGCACCAAAATGAGCAGCTGGGAAGGGGATGGGAAGTGTTTACTGGTATTACTGCCAAAGGAAGAAATGCTTGTCAAGATACTGCCTTAAACACGGTCTCCAGCTCTTCTAGAAAAGATAATGCTTTGCCAAACTTCACTGCCAAAGTGAAGTTTATCGGGGCCCTCCCTCTACCACATGACGTCCAGGAGGGCTGCTGCACCTGAGGGGGGAGCTGAACGTCACTCCCTCCAGCCTGATCGCACCAGCTCTCTTCCCCTTTATTCCCCAAGCAAGGGACAGGTAACACACAGAAACCCCCCAAGAGACAGGAAAAAATACTGTCAGGAGCGCAACTGAGCAACTCGTGGTAACCACCCCAAAGCATTCCTGTTTACATCTTCGCAAACGTCAAGTCCTCTGCCTCTAAAGAGCCTGGCCTAATGGCAAATTATCCCTGCTCTGCACTCACAACTCAGCCTGCCACTGCACAACCGCTGTTACAGGCCTGGAAACGGCACGCACAGCCGCCGCCTCCGACCTCATACAGCGCCCACCTGCAGGCCCGTTTCCTCTGCACCAGCGCACGGCCAGCGCTGGGGGCCGTCGGGTTTGCCGTCACGAAGGCTACGCTGAGACCTCTGCGGATGCGGCTAGGATCTGCATCCGTGATGGCAAGAAGCGAGGAGCACAGCATGAGCAACTGGGGCAATCTTACAACGCGTCCATGAACGTGGAAAGAAAGAAGAGAGCGAGAACTGCGGGAACCTCACCGCTCGCAGAATCCCCCAGGCACCGTATGGGCATCCCGAAAGTTCTGCGCAAGTCTCTGCCAAGGTAAGCAGCATGGCGCTAATTCCTGCCGAAAGCGCTTCACACCGTTACACAAACCTCTCGCTCACTGATTTGGCTGGAAATCTATATCCCACTTCACGTACAGTGTTTTGCACCGACACAGGGAATTTGGCAATCCCGTTCTGCTGACAGCTCCGCCTCTGTGCTGCCCAGCACACACAACCTTCAAACGTGCAAAGTGTTTTGCTATTTCTGTCCTGAATTCCCTCGAGCAAAGCTCACCAGCAATGCCAAATAACATCTGCTAAGAAAAATAAATACTAGAATGTAGTACAATTTTTTTTCCACATGTCAATTTTTACACTAGAAAGTGAGAGAAAAACAAGCACTCAGGCATTGATTTAGCACAAAGAATCTTTCAGTTTGATATGGCATTTGTTAAAGCCTGATCGCTAAAATGACAATTTTCTAGAGACCGATTTGCCTCCAAAAGCCATGCGAAATAAAACCTTGTAGGCACATACCTAGTTTGAGCTTTACGTAGCGCCGTTCTAAGTATGTAAAAACAGAGTTAATATAACAAAAATGAAAGAAAGGAAAAATGGATGCTGTTTTTCAGAAGAGAAATCAGAACCACGTGAACAAATTTCTGGAAAGCAGAAATTTAACCCTACACCTTCTTTTGTTTCCTTTGCCTTTGTATACCCAAATTAGAGAAAAGGCAAAAAAAATCTAGCTTCAACTTAATCAGCAATTATAAACATGATCGCCACAGTCATATGACTTGCATTTCCAGTAGCACTGCACGGTCCACTTTGTTCTCCCCAAGAGCAATCCTGCTTGCAATGATTCCAGGCAATTGCTAAACCCTGTTCACAGAACCACAGGATCACAGAATCAGCCAGGCTGGGAACACCCTTCAGGATCACCAGGTCCAGCCAGCAGCCTGACCTGCCGAGTCGCACCGCTGCACCGCGTCCCTCAGTGCCACGTCCGCGTGGCTCCAATGCCACCAGGGAGCGGACTCCACCGCTGCCCCGACGGTTGACCGCCCTCTGCGTGAAGAAATTCTTCCCAACGTCCTCCCCTGGCACAATGTCACTCTCCTCCCCTCCCTCATCTCCAATTTTTTAAAAAATTGGATTAGCCAACTGGAGTATTAAAAGAACTTTTTGCAATGTAAATCCAGTTCACAGAGCAGGCTTCCCAAGATACAACTTTTGCTTAAAAAGCTAGCCTGACATCTTGTTTCATGGAGTCAACTGGACAATAACTCGACAAGTAAACAATACCGAATGCCAGACAATCTGAATGCTGCAAGAAAAACATTGAAAGTTATCAATAATCATATATTATATTAAAAAAATGCATGAAATTGCAGATTCAGAATCCAGGAATTTTAGTCACTCAAATGAAGTTAAAGCCATGGGCTGAAGACTTGAGAAGATTTAAAGAAGTGAAAAAGAAAGATCCAAGCAACAATGACAACAAAAAAACACCCATTAGCTTGTCCTCAAACATTCGCAAGACCTTAGAGCAAATGTTGAAGGCAAGAATTATCACTGAGAAATGAAAGGGAAGCACGGTGAAGTTCAACAGAAAGCAGGTATGCTTCTAGGCAAGGACACCTTACGCAGGGCCAATCTGAGCACCAGCTGGTCTGTTCAGATTGCAGAGAAATATTTCACAGGACGCCACGGGTAAGTTATTAGCTACAGTTCTCGGATCACTCCACAATGTAAGGAAGACCAGTTGTGATGTAAAGCACTCCGATGGGGGTGGGGAGGATTTACCTCCTGGATGCCTCAGAATCGGTCTTGAAATCAATATTAATATATCCCGGCTGACACTGGCAGCAAGAGTGAGGGTCTTATAAGGAAGCTAGCAGAAAGCTGGAAGGTATCATCACTGAAAGGGAAGGCTAAAGCACCATGTCAGGAGAAATGTAAACCCTCGAGGACTGAATTAGACAGAAAAAGATAACAGTTAGTAGGACAGAATGCAAACTCGCACAGTCAGAGTCAATTAAAGATTCCCCCAAGAAACAAGAGGAGAATGACAAGTACACTAAGTTCTAGCACGAGAGGACACGGGCCACCAAGGTAAAGCAGACACAAAGAGGCAAATGCAATACTAGAAAGAAACACACCAGGTAAACACTTCAGCGAAGAACCAGGAAATATGAAATGCTATCGTGCAAGTTAACAACAATCCATGACACTGCAATTCTGGATGCCATTCAAACGACACAGAAAAACACTTCCTACTCCCTTGATCATGTTAACAATCTTACGAAAGAAGGCTAACTATGCAAAAGATGGAAAGGAATAGACTTGCTCTCTGTTGAAGGAGGAACTACTTAAGAGATGAAGGGTATCTAAGAGAAAGGGTTACACTGGGAAAACAGCAAGTGCATATGAACTACCTATGAGCAGAACTAGAAGGAAGTTAAAATGCTTCTAACCCTTTAAAGAACTGAAGTTTTGGGGTACCCTCTTAACAAGACAAACAGATGAAAGAAAGCGAATTCCTCTAAAACTATTCCATAGGTTAATCTTGTCAGACTGCAACCATAGACAAGGCAACCAAAGCAGATGCCGAGGAATTGGGACTCCAGGCAGCTCTGCTGAAAAGCAAACACACGTGTTTAGAACCAAGAAAACAAAAACAGCTGTGGCAAAGCAAAAGAGTGTATATCTACATTTCCTAAAGGTGCCTTGAGAAAACCACAGTACGAAATGTATGGTCTGAAGAGATAGCTGCACCAACCCAATTTCTTGCTGCTACCAAAAGCGGGCCCTGTTCTTCCCATTGACTTCTGCAGGAGCCCTGCCCCTCTTTGCAGCCTTTGGTGACCTGATTCAAGTCACCAAATTTCCAAACTCATCACCTTCATAGATGATCCAGCGCCTAAGCCAAATACTTCTGTGAAATTAGTTTTGTGCCAAAACACGTGAGTTGAATCAGCTCAGTGGGGAATTCAAAAAATCTGGGTGGACAAGAACATGGAACATGCTCCTTTCCATTAGCATCAGGACAGCAGCTGGGCTCAACTATATTCTTGGTATGTACCTTTTTATTTTTTAAACAAACAAAAAAGCAGAAACATAAAAAAAGTTAAATCCTGACAAGCATGAACAGCTACTCAGGTGAATACTGTCAGTGGAAGTACAGAGCATCCACATTCGATAGTTTGATATTCTGGGTAGTCTAATTTACAATGGAATAACAATTAAAAGAAAAATGCTCCTAATGGCAAGCAAAGATTTTTCCTGCCAAGGGACTGTAAGATTTAGCCTCAGTAATTATGAAGTTCCTATCCCGTTGCACCTGTCTCACTGTGGTATGTGCAAGCAGTTACACTCGGTATATATAATGCAAAATTTAAGAAACTGCAAGTGCACAGACTCACTTTTTTTTTTGAGCTCTTGAAGCATTCAGGCTTGGCAGGGCATTCTGCTCTCACAGCTGTGAGTCCCCAGTTCAGAAAGTCTTCACTTGTGCAAATGCACTAACTCAAGCCACGTGAAAGATAACCCTGGCCAGAACACGCACAAAGCTTCACAAGGTGCTTGAAACAACTGGACCGTGTGTAGCTGGTCTGGCGAGTTTCTAATTTCATTTCAATCACAGGTCAACATTAAAGTTTCACAACGGTTTGTGAAAGGAAGGAAGGCAGTGCTTTCAATACATAAACTTTGAAAGCACATCAAGAAAACAGTGCAACTTACACCAAAGAAAAGAGATGGTGTGCTGCTGTGAGCCCTGACGACCACCTTTTCCATCGGTACGTATTCCAGCCTTGACAACAATTCCAAGAATGCAGAATCCTTCTCCTGCCTAAAATCCCAGTGTAACAGGAAATGTAAAGCTGGCCTGGTATCTAGCTTATTTTGACTGCTTTTCCTACACCGTAACTCGGAAATGGCACTGTTTAAAAAAAAAAAGAAAACCACGAGCGCAACACACGGGCCAAGCTCGTTGCTGAGGAAAGCACGGCGCGGAACGACCGAGCCGCCGCCTCCGCCCCGCGCACGGCGCCAGCTGCGGCCCAGGAGCCGCCCCGCGGGGCTGCAGCGGGACGAGGCCAGC
>VXAA01003887.1:287057-304093 GCA_013399115.1 Anseranas semipalmata | reverse complement strand
CCGGGAGAGCGGGGCCGCTCGGCTGCGTGTGACGTCACGGGTGGGCGCCATCTTGAGGCGGCCTGTGAGGGGTCGGTGGGCTTTGTGTTGTTCCCTTCGCCTCCCCTCCCCCGTTAGAGCCCCGCCGTGCCGCCTTTTTTTCCCCAACTGTCAAAGCCCGACTGTAAAAGGTGTCTGAGAGTCCAGGCGTTGCCGTGCCAGCGGGCGTTGGGAGCGATGGAGGGTGGGGAACAGCGCCCGGCAGCGGGCGTATGGTGGGAACGTGGCTGCGAGGAGGCCGTGGCTGAGGGGGTGCTTGAGGGGACGCGGCCGGAGGGAGCGTGGCTGGGGGGCACGGGCAGGGGCGTGTGGCTTGGGAATGGTCACCTGGTGGTGGCTGGGGCTGTGGCTGGGGGAGAGAAGAGGGAGCGGAGGGGAGGGCATGCAGGCACTGGTGCGGCGTCACGGGGACGGGGGCTCGCGTGGCTTCGCCCCCAGCACCACGCGCCGTTTGGAACGGGCACAGCCACGTGTTTGTGAGCCACGTCCCGGGGCAGTCGTGAGCCTTAGTCATCGCCACGGGATCAGCGCGGCACTCACGGCCTGTTCTTGACTTCCCATTCAGCAAGAGAACGCGCGGAAGAGTGTGGCATGGCAGCAGCACAGTGGCTGGATTTCAGTTAGGAGGACAGGGCTTGGACAGTACTGAGAACAAGGTTCCTGAAAGATTTCCGTATGGTTAAGTGACATTTTTCTGCCCCTTCACTTCAAATTTATGAGGCCACAATTTTTTCCTCAGCTGTGAGATGCATGTATGAAACTTAAAGCTATAAAAGTTATGCTTACACACAAGAAATATTTTTAGTGTAATTTTAAGGAATTTCAGGTTATATATTAGAAACCGAGTTTTACTTGAAGAATATACCAGTGTTTCTTCAAAAATGAAGGCAGAATTTCTGTTTCTTGAATGTTTGTATATCAGAAGCATTTATTTCAAATCGTTTTGGGCCTGCGATGGTAGGGTGTTGTCAGATATCTCGCGGTTTCGTTGATCATGAAGCTGCATTGGCAGAGCGCGCAGGCAGGCTCACCGGCCCTCGGGTGGGCTTTGCGTTTTGCTGCCACTCTGCGTGGCTGCGGGCGGTCTGCAGGTGGCACCGTCGGCTCGCTTTCGCGGCCACGGCAGAGCAGACTGAGCTGGCTTCGGGAAATGAACTCTTACTTCAGGTTTTTATGGCAAAATGGAGCGCCTTTCCCTCGGTCTTAAATTTACTAATTAAATTGATACTTAAAATCTCATTTAATGAATCAGAGGGAATAAAAACGGCACTAATTTGTTTAAGTGCCTTAAAAAGGGAGGGTGAATCAATTTGTACAGGAGTGCAATAAACAGTAATGTTGCCTGGCTGAAACAAAATTGTAATGAGTTCTGTATAATCGAAGACAATGAGTTTTCTCTCGTATTAACTTCAGCTCCGTCCCCCCCCCCCCAGTATCACATGTGGTGCATTTATCACGGCAGCTGCACATGCAAATGAATGGATATCTTCTTCACTTCTCAAATCCTGCAGTGTTATTGCTTTTGTCACCTTGATATTGAATCAAGTGAAACAGTTTGTGTACATTTACTCCATTTTTTATCTGGTCGTGGTGGGACACTGCATCTGAGAACTGTCATACATCCTAGAAGTGAAGGATGGGGAAGGACCACCAGTGCTGAGCCCCCCAGGTTCAAGCAGTTGTACAGGAACACACAGTCCAAAAGCGTCTGCAGAACTTCTGCTCTAGGTGACAGCACAAAGCCACAGGACGTTTCCCGATGCCTCTTAATAAACCTAAGTTCCTCTGTAAATAATTAAATCCACAGTAATAATAAGACATGGGAGGAGAAAAGAAAAAAAAAAATTAGGGCTCTGCCAATTATCTTGAGTCCTGCAGGAACAAGCTGTTCATTAAGAGGAACTCCTAGGAAGCACTGCAGAGGAGGGCAGAAAAACAACTATTAAAAAGAAGTTATTTCTAAACTTGTTTCTCCAGCCCCCGAATCTGGCAGTCTGTTCATCCCTGAGCACTGAGCAGTCCATGACCCCGCGCTGGATGTCTTGCTGTCACTAGGACCACCTGCAAACTGGTGTCCGTATCAGTGACAGATCTGCAGGGCTGCGTAGGAAGTCAGCGTTTCTCCCTCTGCGTTGCCATATCACACATCAAAGGGGCCAGCTCTGATCTTTCCACGTCACTTTTATAACAATGTGTTGTCATAATATTTAATTTCAAGCCTTAACTTTTGTAACAGATGTTTTAAAGGACAATTAATATTGTCCAAAATGTTTTGCTTTTAGAAAACGTGGGTAGCTCTTAGGGAGCTTTTTTCTAGTGCCTAAAAGCACAGAAGTGACTTGCTAAGACCTTGAGCTTTGTTTTGTAACTGACTGGATTCTCTATTTCCCCAGCTGCTCCCTAGTTTACTTGCCAGTTTTTGTGGTTTGCTGAAATATTTTTTCCTCTTTTTATAATGGTCTCTCTCCCTTGGTGCTCTGTGTAGGAGTCGTGCAGACAGAGAAACTGATTAAGCAGAGAAATGCTGAAAATAATTCTGCATAAAGCATTTCAAGATGTACACACAAGGACTCTCTCCCCCCCAGTTCTTCTGATTTTACTGTTAGGTGAGGCTTGCGATGAAGTCGGAGAGCAGCACGCTCTTTCAAGTGTTAGTATTCTGTCTTTACTGGTTTCTGCTCAACAGATGAACAGACTTTGTATCCTTCATGCCCTTGCATGCAAAAAGATACTGCTTTAAACAAATATGGAAAAGCGTGCGCATTTTTAATAATAAATTTTACTTTACACACAGCCTGATGCCACTTAAATGGAACATACCCTTAGTGTTTAAAGACTTTGATTCATTATTGTTAATTTGGGGGGGCTTTTGTTATTCAGCTCAAGCACTCAAGTTTCCTCATGCAAGCATCTTAGATACTTTTTCATGTATGGTTATTGCAGTACGCTTGGAAACAAGCTGATGTTAACTGGAATACATTAATATTTCCAATTAAAGATTTTATTTCCTTGTGCCTGTTGTTTCACAATGTTATTTATCTTTCTTATATTAGCCACCATGGAGAAGACAGAGAGAGATTAGGCGACCAGTACTGATGCATCCCACTTCTCCCCACTTCTTTCATGCACAGCACCCGCCCAGCATCTCAGTGCAGTAGTCATCCAAATGCAGAGAGTCAATTTAAATGGAACGAATTTAAATGTTAAGGACCTGGTTGATAGGGCTTGTCCTGGGCATCTCCCTCCAAAAACCAGCCTCAGGGCAGGGCTGTGCCAGCAGATGTGTCCTCCCTTCTGGAGCAGTCAGAAAACTCAGCCCTTCGACATTTCTCCTACTGCTTGGCCCTCGTGTGGCTTTTTGTATGGGACTGACTGTATTGCCGGTTGGGAACTCTACAAAGCCACGCAGCTCTGCCCAAGCCGCGGTTAATGAGTCTTTAGGAGATCTTCCTCCAGTGGCATGGGCTTCCGGGGTGCTGGCAGCACCCTGTGACGCTGCGTGGCTGCGCAGCCCCCATTGTGTTCTGGCAGCACCGTTCCTACCCGGCCCGGGGCTGAGAAACCCGTGTTCTGGCGTGTAGGAAAAGCGCTCCGGCGATGTGGTAAATTTACCTCAAAGTGGTTTTGTTCCGTGGCAGGTCATGTGGGGAATTGTGTGCCCAGCCCATATGGCAGCGGATGCTGAAACAAAGTTCCAGGTTTTGTCAACAAATTTGCCTCCCTCGGGCACCATATGCCCTCCCAGCCACAGCCTGCTGCCTGACAAAGGCACGACTAGGGAAGAATGCGGCTGCGACGCATTCCCGATTGTTTCACAGTGCAAGCCAAATTTCGGATCAGATGCTTCCTCTCACGAGCTCCAAAGTTCAATGTCCTTTCACTGCAAGCATTTGCGCTCTGAATGGAAAGCGCGGGTATGCTGCTTTGCATCTCGTTATCCTGCGGCAGCGTGCGCCCAGACGGCGTGTAAGCGATTCTTTCTGCAGGACCGGGGCCCAGACTGGGATCTGTCTGCGTCTCCGATAAAGTCAAAGGGATTGCATTCGCTGTGCTGGGACAACTCGAGCTTTATACCCCTTCATGTCCAACATATCCCATAATATATAACCCCTAAGAATCCTTACGAGGCCGGCTTGTGCTTTTCAGAGTTGTGACTGCGCATGGTCAGAGCTCAGTGCTGGGCAACAAGGCTGAGCATTACTTTGGGATACTCGTCCCAACTCAGGACTGAACATCTAGACATACTGTGCCTTGAAGCACGTAATTAGCAAGGCAGCATAGGATACACAACTGTACATTTTTAATTGTTTCTGAACTCCTACACCCGCCTGTGTGGATGCTCAAGTAGGAGAGAAAACAGAGCACCCCAGACAGGCAGTCGTCGTGTCACAGACACGCACACGGTCACGTATATTTAATGTGTGCTCAGCAATCAGCTGATTTCAAATTACAAAACATATCCGGTTTGTGCTGTGAGTCTCGTTCCACTTCTTCAACAAAAAACAAAACAAATCAAAACAGACCCATGTCAAAAAGAGACTCAGGAGTTCATGAGCCAGGGATTGGGACAAATCAGCAAGCTGACAAAATGAGCCCCTCTATGTGACGAGCAACACAAGTTAAAATTGAACACAACAAAACGGAGAAACCCCTCTGCGAGCCCTGGGCCCTCACACCCCTACTTTTTGGCCACCTTCCACAGGGGTGTCCTGCTCATGGCAGCCTCAGACAAACTGCAAAACCTGCCGCAGACCTTCCCAAAAGCTGTCACCAAATGGCGGGGGGCAAACGAACATGCGTCCTGCAAGGAGCAGGGGCTTGCTCCTTCCTCACCAGGGAGAAATCCCAGCTTTCGGCTCCACGTCTGCCGATCCAGAGCTATGTTTTCCAGTTTCTACCCCAAGCTGCTGCTGTCCGGCACGCTCCTGGCCCATGCGTCAGGATCAGCGACGCCGCATTGATGCGGTCTGCAATTAACGCTGCGTCGAAGAAAATCGCCTGAATTTCCCTTAAAAGTGTGTCTTTGAGAAAATGTTTCCTTCAGTTTCCCTGCCTTGCATTTTTTGTACTTCAGACCTGCCATGGTGTGACTGGAAGGGAATTCTCCAAATTGTAAGAAAATGTCCTCTCCTGTGCAAACTTGGGCGAGATCTATTGCTGATTGCACACTTGTTCGACAAGTCTGATAGGATGGGCCCTGCATGGGTGTTTTGTGGCTAAATTCATGTTTATAAACTACTCTGAGATCCTCAAATGAAAAAAAGGCTTATGAGCACAAAATAATAAGTAATTTGCCAGTTTCTAACCTCATAAATGGGTAATTTTAAATTGGAGGAGACACCGCAGGGGCATGATCACACAGGCGGTCTGGGAGCAGCATTTCCATCCTCCGTCCTGGGAGCTCAAAATGCATAATTCCCTCCATTGCTGTAAAGCCAGCTAGCATTTCATAATAAATTGAAAAAAGCCATTCTAAATTTATTTTACAATTTTTAAAAATGGAAAACTCATTTATTTCCAGCTAGCGTCATACTTCTTTTGTTTCTCTTTTTGTGCCATATTCACATGGCTCGCGAGCAAAGCCGTCCGTAAATATTAACTGAAATAGGGGAAACAATTCCGCTCGATTTGACTTTGTTCCTTTATTCCACATAAATTACGGCAAGCGGGTTTGCCGTGGGGCTGTTCGCTGAAGCAGCTCGTTCAGCCCCAGCAGAGCGTCGCGGAGGCTCCTTCCCGCACATATGGGAACGCTCGCGCGAGGACCGGGAGCCCAGCACCGGGGCAGAGGACAGGGAGCTGCCCTGCGAGCCAGAAGCGGCCCCTTCTCCCCGCCGCAGAGCTTGTGCTATTTCATATCTTCATATGAGGCGGCATAACGGCAACTTCATCCAGTTACTGAACCGCGATAAGAGACGCCGTAATATTTCCACTTCGATACCGGAGCTTGGCGCGGGGCAGCTGGTGGGGCAGGCGGAGGCGGCCCATGGCAAGGGACGGTGAGTGCGGCCAAGTGGGGAGAAGCACAGAATAAACCGCGCCGACGGCCGCCTGCCGTTCCCGGAGCAGCAGCCAGCGCTAACACCCCATTAGGACACGGACCAAAAACGCAAATCTGGTGGTTTGGCCACCGGTGATTTTCATTTTTCTGCAGAAAATGCTTCTGGCATGTGTAAAAAAAAAAAAGGCACAGCGCCAAGGGTTTTGAGGAGTTGTTTAAATTATAGAAGGGCTGCTGCTGCCCGTTTTGTTTATGTCATCAGAAAAGGTTGCAGCTCTGAGCTTACTCACGGGCAGCTGCAGCGCTGAATCCCGGCGGCGGTCGAGCCGCGAGGCTTCCTGCTCTGCGCCCCGAGTTTTGCTTTAAATACAGAAAAAGGAGAGGGTGAGAATCGTAGAATTTCCCTTCCCCAAACAGCTGACGGGCTGCAGCCCGCTGCCGTGCCCCTGCAGGGTCACAGGGAGCCCAGCGGTGGCAGACCTGCGGTGAGCATCACCCGCTCCGGCCGTACTGAGCCCCCGGGGGCCAGAACAGCCTCTGAGCCCTGCTCCAGCTGCCGGCACCGCCTGGCCGGTTTCTAAAAGCATTTTGCCGTGTATTTCCCCATCAAACACTGGATGGTTCATCGCAACGCCTTTCCTTGCATCGCCCGTTCTCTCAGTCTCAGAACGTAAAGGGCCTACAGGACGGCTGGGGAGGGGCTCTGCCAGGGGGTGTAGTGACGGGACAAGGGGTACTGGCTTTAAACTGAAAGAGGGTGGGTTTAGATGAGATAGTAGGAGGAAATTCTTCACTGTGAGGGAGGCGAGGCCCTGGCCCAGGCTGCCCAGAGGAGCTGTGGGTGCCCCAGCCCTGGCAGTGCCCAAGGCCAGGCTGGGTGGGGCTGGGGGCAGCCTGGGCTGGTGGGAGGGGGCCCTGCCCATGGCAGGGTGGCACTGGGGGGGCTCGGAGGGCCCTGCCAGCCCAAACCGCTCCGTGGTTCTGTGATTCATGTTGAAGCCCAATTTGCCAGAATGGAGACAAATGAGCCCAACGAGCAAACAAGTGTATGAGCTGAAATACTACGTCGCACGAGTTCCCTTGATGACTGAAAAGACGTCATTTCATTGCTGTTCCAGGAACAGACCCGCGAGACGTCCTCCAAGGGACACGGGGAGGGCTTGGCCAGCACGGCTGGGAGCAGCGCGGACACCGGCGGCACAGCTGGGCTGCACGCGCTCAGCCAGCGTCCAGACGACGCACACCGCCTCGTCCAAAAGCTCACGCAGAGGCAGCTCTGCAATTAAAACACCGCAGGGGTTTAGAAGAAGGTGTTCCAGAAGACCGCTGCCGGCGGGACGGGGCCGTGGATCCGGGAGCGGGCAGGTCCCCCCAGCGCCGCGTCCCGGAGCCTTGGGGCGCCGTGGTGCCGCTGGGCCTCGGCATCGCCTGCGCTGGGCACCTCGGTGGTGGGCAGCCCCGCGCTGCGGCAGCCTGCGTCGGGAGCGGGCGCTACCCATTGCTGCCGTTGTGCGCTGTGGGGGAAAGGAAACTCAGCTAGGAAAGCTGGAGGAATGTCACCGGCTGCCTTCTACATCTGTTACATCTCAGAATAATTTATTTTAACCTCTGAAGATACGAGGGAAAATATTTGAAGGGGATGGAGGCTTGCCAGTATTTCCAGTTCATTATAAGCAAGGAACTGTTGCTTATAGCACTTTTTTGGAGCAGAGAGTAGTCTGGTTTTAAATCCCTTAAGCAATGAGGAATCGTATACTAGCCAATGTAAATTTTTCTGTAGTAAAGAATTTACTAATTAAAAAAAGTTTAATTTTTAAATTCAGTCTGAATTTTCTCCTCATTTCCTCCCTTTACATAAATGCTCTGTCTGCCTTCTACGGGCACGGCCGGATCCCACTGCCCTCCGCTGGGGCTTACCCAAACCTCGCAGAGCAGAGCGGAGCAGAGCAGGCGTTCCTGCAGCGGGGCCGGCTCCTGGCCCGGGAGGTTCAGGCACAGCACGGGGCTGGGGCGTGCTCAGGGCCGGAGCCTGTGGGAAGTGGGCAGGGCTGGCTGGAATGTTAATTGCCTGGAAAGATGCTAAAACCGTCCAAACTTCGCCTGGAGGGGCAAAGGTGAGGTCAAGGACAAGCGGTGACCCAGCGATGGAGCCGGTGGGAACGGTGTGCATTTGGGCGATGTTTGGGACCGGCAGACCGCGTGCCACTGTCCCGGAGGCGGTGGGGACGTTGGCACCCGTGGGTGCCACCGAGCACAGCGCCCCACTGGCAAAATGCAAATTAACTAAAAATGGCTATTTTCCAGCTGCAGATTTCCTTGCTCGCTAGCGCCTTGTGCAGGACTGAGAATGAGACCCCATTAATCGGTGTGCGGAGAAAAGCCATTTCTCCCCGTTCTGCTTGCATGTGCAGCGCTGTGAGAGGGGACAAAGGACGGGGCCAGCGGGACTGGCTCGGGCGGCAGCACTGCCCTGCACGGGTGGTGATGAGTGGCCAGGAAATGGAGCCTGGAAGACCCAGAGACACCAACAGAGAAGCAGCTTTGCCTGAAGATGACACTGTATAAGCAGATACGTGTGAGTGTTCGCAAGATTAAAGTTTAATTAAATTCCTGCAAGATTTTTGGGTCTTCATAAATTTCCTTTGAGCTTTCTGCCAACTAGGATATGCTCTCTGGCTTCGGAATATGAAAGCGAGTGTTGTTGTGTTTTGCAAATATATTTTCTAATGCATGCAAGTGCTGACTATGCAAAAGCCTCTCTGGTTTCCATGATTAACAAAATTACAAAAGCACAAAGGGTAGCAGCCCTTCTTGTTTTTGACTATCCTTTACAAACAGGAGACGGATCAAAGTGTCCTGTGATTAAGTTCATTAATCACACCCACGGCATGAAAAACCAATGACTCTTCTTCACCATTTTTCACAGGGGAAGGCATGTTTGGAGCTGGCCAGGGTGGAATCTGTTTGGGTTTGGTTGTTTACGTGCTTGTGCCTCCCGCAGGAGGACGTGGCCGGGTTTGCTGGGGGCGCGGGCAGCCCCCGGCACCTTGCCTGGCTGCTCCTGGGCTCATGGCCCCGAGGGGACAGGGGGCGGGAGGGCAGCGCAGCCCGGTCATTTCAGCTGGAAAAGGGATTGAGGTCTAAAGGAGCAGGAGCCAAAGGTCCAGCTAGTGGTGTCTCTGGGAATGGCCGGAAAGGGATACGGTGAGAAATGTGTTTAAAAACCAGAGAGGTTCCTCCCCCAGTGATTTGCCACCTGGAGCATCCTGCAGCCCAGCGTTTCGGGCCCTTCGTGCTCGGAGGCTGCACCCGCACTGCTCCGTGAATAACCCCTCTCCTCCAGGAACGCGCTTAGCCCGCTTTGGAACCCCACAACGTAAGCATTGCTGAGCATTAGCGAGTGACTTCCCGCGACTGCGTGGGCTTCTACCTCACGCCCTCTTCGTCATCTCCACAGGCCTTTCCCAGCCCGTCTTGTTGCGCTGTCACTGCCACATCGGGGCCGTGCAGGAGCTCCAGGAAAGCTGCTCTCCCAGCAAACAGCAACCTGTGCTGGTCAGGAGGGCATGGAGAGGGCGAGGTTGTGACCCTTCTCCGGGGTCTAAACGCCGAAACGTGGAGCGCCGAGTGCTGCGTGCTTGCAGGTGGGATTCACAGCCCTGGATAGAACTGAGCTCACCGCTCCTGCAGTGCTGGCAGAGGACATGGAGCATCTTCTCCGTTGGAGGAGAGAGCCGAGAGCGCCTCGTGCCGGGGTAGGGGATGTGCCTGCCGGGCCCAGCTGAAGCACCCGGTGCGCTGCGTCTCTGCACACCGAGGGCGAGCTGCTCCCAGCGAGCGGCATCGCACCGCCCTGCTGCCCCACGCGGGCTGCCGCGTGCAAGGTGCAGCGCAAGCCTTCGTGTGACGCCACGGCTTTCGTCGATGCTAAATTAATGATGGGACGTGGACTGCAGGGTTTGAATCTCAGCGCAGCATCGAAGGGGTTATACCGATAAGCCGGCAGCTCCACGTGGAACAAAGCTGGCATTTCAGCAAGAAGACAATGGATTGTATTTTCTGTATTCATTTTAGTCATCCGTTTGGCATCGAGGCTGAGGTCACCCACCCAGTCATGCACTGCAGCATCTCTGTTCCAGCTAGCAAGGAGAAGCAAAACAAAGGGGAGCTGAGTCGGCAGGATTCGGACGGCAGTCGTGTGTGGAGAAGTGCTCCGTTAAATGGCTTTCAGATAACGCTGTTGCAGTCCATCTCAGGACACTGCAAGCATTTTCCCTGACACACATCTTAGCACTTTGCACGGCCACTGGTCACGCTCAATTCCTGTTTCACGTCGCAAGCAGTAATTGCTAGCTCGGCCTGGTTTTGTGGCTGAATGATACAATTTGCAATGCAAGCACTCAGACACCAGCCAAAAGGGTGTAGCGACTGCTACCCATCTGTAAATATTTTCTCTAGCAACAGCTTCATTTCCTTTGAAACATTATAAAGGTTGTAGATCTAACACGCATGCATATGCAGACACGCGTCTTAAAAAATACGCAACAGGCACGCACATACGCACATCTCTGCTTGGTCTGGGTTTGCACCATGCCAAGAAAAGAGCCCATTTGTCACCCCATTCTGTTTCCTGGAAAATGCACTTTAATTATGCCGAAGCCACCGGTGCTCCTCCGGGGGCGGGAGGGCTTGGGAAGCGCCTGCCCAGGGCTGCTCTGGTGCCCGTGCTGGTGCCAGCGTGCACGCAGCCGTGGCCATCGGACAGCTTTATTTATAAGGACACCTGCCTTATAACACAAGTGGGGACGCTTAGAGTTGGTTGCAAAGGGGAAGTGTTTGTTTTATGAGAGAATCTGCACCTCCTTGTCCCAGTGCCCAGCTCCCAGCGATCGCACCGGGCAGCTCAGGAGCCCCAAACACATGTGTCTGAGCTAGCACGGCCATGCCTTACGCTCTCCTGGAGAGCCACTGGCTGGGCTGCTTGAGCTTGGAGCAGCAGCTTGGAGGAGACCAGACCTGCCAAGCCTGTGACACTGTTTTTGCTCCCACTGGCCTTGCATACGTGGTGGGACAAGGCAGAACCTTGTGGGCTATGGCTGCACACGGAGAGCCCACACTGTGTCCTTAAACGGTGACTCGGTTGGTAGGACTTGGAAAGCTCTGCCAACGGAGCTCACGCACCATATTCCTTGCATCAGCGTGGATGCAGACAACCCTTCCGTTTTGGAAATGGAGAAGAGTCCCCACATTTAAAGCAAAGGCCAAAGGAGGGCTGCCGTGCCGCCCGCATTGCCCCGTGTCTGCTGGGAGCTCAGAGCTCAGCGATGCATCAGTACGGAGAGATTGGACAGCCTGCTTTGAAATGCAGGGTCGGGGCAAGGTGTTTGCAGAGACTGAGCAAGCCCGGTGCTCGCAAACCCTTCTCTCCCCTGCCTGCTGCGAGACAAACGTTATTCATCAGCCCTGCAAATTGAAATCCATATTTTTCTCATGAGTTCTGAAACTCATTTAAGGCCTCTAAACAGCTTCTATCAGCTGAAAAAAATAAATTAATTTTATTCCTCTTGCCTAACAGTCCTCGGGAGTTCTTTGTCGAGAGCCTTTGGTGGCAAAACAATGGAAACTTGTGCGGCATTTTCGCCTGAGCGCTGCGTGGAAGCGCACCGAGCTCCCCTCCTGCCCCGGTACAATGGTGGCATTGTCCCACGCTCACCCTGCGAGCCTGCTGAGGCTGCGGAGCCGCCGGAGCTGCAGTCCCGGGATCCACACGCTGGCAGGCGTTCTGGGAAGAAAAGGAGGGAAGAATATTTTTGCAATTAATAAAAACAATCCACCAAGGTCAGAAAATGTCCTCGCCTTAAAAATGACTCTGACGCTTCTTTGATAGCCATGGTTTCTGCAGCCAGTTTAAAGCTGACAGACAGGCACACAGATACACATCTAGTCTAGCCTCTGTCTCCATCTGCATTCAGAAAGCGCTGCTTTACGCTCAGATATGAGCGCTATTAAATATTGACTCATTCCCTCCCATTATTTTCTGCTCCATTATCTCATTTTCATTAGCATTTACAATTCTTTGCCTTTCTGGGAATTCAGAAGTTGCGTTTTGTCTGCCTGCCTTCCTGCCCATAAATCACCAGTGAGCTCCCAGCCGGGGCGCGTTGTACAGAAAGCAACACTCGCGTGCCATTTGCTCGTGAGCGGGATGCCATCGGACCGAACACGGAGCTCCCACACCATGCCGGGGGCTGCTGCGGGGACCCCTGCCTGCGGCTGGAGGCCGGGGGCCCGGGCGCGGGTCCGCGTGGGCCGGTGCTGCGCGGGGGAGCCGCTCCTCCCCTGCTGCGCTTTGAGTCGCGGTGCTCCGGCCATCAGCGGGTGCAGGAGGGGACGGGGATGGGGAGGCAGGGTGCGGAGGCTGTGTGCTGGCGGGGGTCCGTGTGCTGGGGAGAGCACAGACTGCGAATATGTACTCAGTGCATGGAAAATTTTAGCCATAAATCGCGTTAATTTCTAAGGATCCTGAAGAAGCGTGACAGATGAGCGAGCACCCCGTGTTTGTAAGTACATCTGCAGGGGACATGTTTTAAAGCAGACACTCTCCGCGCTCCATCCCACAGAACAAATGCTCGTGCTGTTTTTGGCAACCGAATTGTTCTCCAGACCGTGGGCCGATCGTTCAGACTAGCTGTCCTGGAAAGCAGAAGAATCAGAGCTTTGCTGAAAATGCCCTGGGCTGGGTCCCCCCCAGGCAGGTTTGCTCTCAGAGAGCAGTCGCGGTTGTGCTGAACCAGCACTGCCTCACCTGCAGAAATCCAGGTCAGTAAACCAGCAGAGGCAGAAATAGGGTTGTTTGCCATTACTGCGGATTTTCTGCCAAACACACGTGCTGAAACGTACTCTGAGAATTACACTCTCCGGACTCTAGAGAGAGCTCTCACTGCTGCGTCCCAGCCGGCTCTGCCGCCGTGCTGCCCGCGCGCACAGCCTGGCCTCAGTGACCGAGCCTAAGGATTCCTAAGGAACAAATAAAGGGTCGGAGGAAAAATGCAAAATCCTTGTGCCAGTGGGGCTTGGGCTGAGTGGGTGCAGCTCCCTGCTCCCAGAGAGACGGGGACGCGGCGTTGGGCGTGTGCTGCTGCAGGGGATGGTCCTGAGCAGAACCAGTTGCTGTCGATGTCGCGGCTTGGCTTGAAGAAGCTGCCTCTGGTCTACCCAAACTCGCGTTGGAAGTGAGTCCGAGGACGTCAGCACAGTTACTGCAGAGCATAGCTGCTGCAAGTAAATCCGATTCAAAGTTAATAATTTAATTTCTAGCAAACAGAGAAAAATCAGAGGGCTAATAAGATATGAACCTAATAACTCGGTGTACTGGGACTCTGGTCATTTGCATCTGTTATCGCAAGCTCAGATCTCAGCACAAGATGCAGAAACAGCATTGTGCAATGAGGATGTGGACACAGGCATGAAAGGAGGTATTAGCAGACAGGGGACATGCCCACCGGCGTGGCAGGAGGTAGGATCAAAGCCGATGAGGCTTTAGATGCTGATGTACAGTGCCTGTAGAAAGGCTGTCAATGTGATGATCAGTAAGGTCCTTCAGAGTGACTGCAAACTTTCCAGGTTCAAGGTGGTTTTTAGATTTGTATTTAATTAATTTTCAAACAAAATACATACTTTTCCTACAATATCCTACGATACTGTTAAATCTAACAGGCCTGACCATTATTTTACAACTTATTTCTACAATCTGTTGAGGATAGATAAGGCAGGTTTCTCGTACTTGGAGGAAATCTCTATAAATACAAGACTAACAGGCACTGAGGTAGATTAGTAGATATGTCATACTGGGTAAAACATGGCAAACCCAGGCGAAACCTCCTCCTCTTTAACAGCTGGTGTACACGAAGATAAAGACTATCTATCAAGTCCCTGATTTCCTGTCATCAGGATATCACTGCACAAGATGATTTTCCTTGAGAAGACTGTTCTCAGAATCCAGGCTTTTTTATTTTTTATTTATTATAGAAAAAGTCCTCTGTAGTCTTCTAGGCAAGGTCAGCTGTTACTGTGCTGCAGTCAATAATCTCTTCTTAAGTGTACACCGCTCGGCTCACAATGGAGTTTATGGTTGCACTACATCTTTATTATGAATGAGTACTACCTTTGCCATTGCTGAGCTAGTATCTAGCTATTTATTAAAGCCTGACACTGAGCCTCCAGCTTCAAGACCGTCAAATCAAATCATCTGGAACTCCACAGAAATGTCAGCTCAGGATCTATCTAGAAATGCAGAGCATGGGGGAAAAATGAGGCTTCATAAAATGATCTTTTTTGTTCCCCGTCGGAGTTTCTTCCGTAGATAGACAAATATACACAGTAGTTGAGAGGAATTTAAGAAAGGCTTGAACCCAGACCTCCAGCTTTGTTTTAATGTGGAGATCTTGGTGACAGAGCTATCAGTTCGCTTCGGTAAAGGCTGAGAAGTATTTGTCTCATTCCCTCGTGAAATTCCACATGCGATCATGGCACGGAGCCCTTGCAGAGCTGGTGTGGCCATTAACCCCGGTTCAGACTATGACATCCCTGGCGGCATCGCACAGGGTGAACAGCATGGACGCCTGGGATGAACTCTGTAAACTGCAGGTGGTGTATCTGGTTATCTAGTTTAAATAAATAATTGCAAAAACTAAGGTCTTGTTAATTATTTTTTATCCCAGAATAATTTCTTTAGCTTAAGCGTGAGCCAGCTAAATAGCTTTCTATTCAGCAATGCTGCCGCACTAATTTTAATGCTTGCAAATGTTGACATCCCAGCTACAGACTACAACAAATTGTTCAAAAATCATTTTGTTCTCTTAAAAGAATTCCTTCCCTTTGTGCATACTGCATTTATGTTAAACAGTCACCGTGCGTATGAATGGTTAGTTTCAATAAAAATTTCGCAAGTCTGGTTTTGAACTGAATATGCCTTATAGCGTGATTTTGAGCTGAACTGGCTGAAGGACAGCCCATGGCTTCTTGCCTTCATGTAAGCCAAGGAATTCACCTTCGCCTGCATTTATCCTCACCTTCCCCAGGTATGCGTGGCTAGCAGCAGCTCCTGGTCCCCGAATGTCTTCCTTCATCCAGAGGGACTTTAAAATGTTGAGATTATTTCCCTCTAATTCAGAAAACTAAGTTTCTCGAGGTCCTGCTCTGCAATGGCTGCCGGGGCGCGGGGAGTGCTCTGCGGGGCAGGCAGGTCCGCGGCTGGTAAGATGAAGTCCCCATGGCTAGAGACAGTCTCCATCACCCCTCACCCTGACCCCATCCGCTGTCCGTGATACTCTAGTGCTCCCGTATCTCACAGGAGTGTTGAGAAGCTTAATTAACTAAGGAACAGTCTACAGTTTTAAAAATTAGTTTATTAAGGATATTGTAAGCATTTTAGGGTTTTAGCAAAGCAGTCTTATGAAATTCTTGTCCATTGGACAAGAATGCTTCCAGCCATGCCACCTTCTCCTGGTTCTAAATAATGATGTGTATCTTCTTGCTTTTCTTTCCCTCCAAATGAATCTCCATGTGGATAGTTACCATCTGCTACCAGGCAAAGCCAAAAAAGCTCCCACTTCCCAGCAGAAATTGATGGATCTGGCCAAACCCCTTTGCTGAGCGCACTGGCATGCTTACTGCTGCCTGCCAGGTAACAGCATTAGTAAATCCTTGTGTAATTTGATTCATGAGATTCACTGAATTTCCTGAACTAGCTGGCAGCAAAAATGCAGAACTCCACACATAATGGCTGAAAGCCTTTAATGATGTTTGTAATTTTATTCATAATTGCGAGCTGGCACAACACTGTGCACCAAAGTGATGCATATGCAAACTTCTACTCAGCAATGCCAAAGCAAGAATGGACTGTAGGAAACGCTGACCAGGAGGAGCAGCAGCAGTAAGTGTGCCCTCATGACGGTGAAACTCGGTGAAAATTGTTCTTCTTTGGAAGAGCAATCGCATGCTAACATAAAACAGGGATACAGATTGATAGGTGGGTGGCAGGAGAGGAATTAGGCCTTAGATGGAAAATAAAGCAGATACCAATGCAATGCAGCGTGGTCACCAAATGGGTCGATACCATCTTGGGCCAAGTTGCAGAGTTGTCTTCCAAACCTGCGGGAGGCACTTTGCTGCTCAGCTGGCACTTGTAACACTGCAGGGCAGAGAATGGAGAGCAGGTCAGCTCCGAGGATTAATGGGGTCTGGGTTTGACCGTCACAATACTCAAGGGCCAGAGAGAGATTACAGGAAATGGTGAAAAAGCTGGACAATAACATCTGATGAGAGAGCACCTTTGATGTGTGGGGGAGAAGGGCGATCCGCAGGGTGATGCCGAGGCTGCGCTGCCGTGTTTATGGGTTTGTCCAGGCAGTGTCACCCTGAGCTCTGGCAGATTTATCACCCCATTGTGTTGTCTTCAGTAAACCCAAACGCAGTCTGCAGAGCCGGAAAGCGAGGCCGCCACAGGACTCTGCATGGCAGACAGCTCGCCATGGTTCTAAACAAACAAGTCTCCGAGCTGCAAAGGCAGCACCTTCACCTCAACCACTGACACCGCATCAGAAATCACAAGCCGGGCGGCCGCTGTACTTGCCCCGCACAGCCCCTGCGCTGCAGCTGCACGCCGGGGCCTGCACTCCCCTGGCATGCAAACACAGCCTCGAAGGCTCCGTGCCCGCCTGTGCAGCTCCCGGCATGGGCTCGGGCCCTGTGGCCCATCTGTGGTGGGTGGTGAAGGCGAGGGGCTGCCTGCAGGCCGGCCCGGGCCAGCTGAGGTGACCCGCTTGGGGCGGCGGCGCAGGGCGGCCTCGGCTGCCCGGGTGAGGTAAAATGGAGGCCGGGGGTGCCCAGCCCACCCCTGAGGCCCCTGGCGGGCTCGCCACCAGCCCCACCGGCCCCGCCGCCCCCCTCCCCCCCGCCGGCCCTCCCTCAGGACGGCGGCGGCGGGACTACGAGT